>JAJOOF010000412.1:0-59384 GCA_029582545.1 Solanum lignicaule | reverse complement strand
AATGAAATAGATAATGATATAGAAATATAATCAGACAATGAATTCTACAATATAACAAATGACTGAAACAGATATACAAATAATAAATAAAGAAAAATATCAAGATGAAGAATCTTCAGAACAAAAAATAATATTTGATAATAATATATTTGAACAAATAAAGGGAAAAGAAATAGACCTAAGCATAGCAAAAATATTCGAAATAAGAAATAATGAAACTTTATGCTGTTTCTAAGAGAACACAAAGAGTATTTGAAGAAGGAGCTTGGGTTTACCTCAAACTTCAGTCGTATCGCCAATCGTTCGTAACCATCAGGAGGAATTTGATATTAGCAGCAATGTACTATGGACCTTATCAGGTTGTTCGCAAAATTGGTCAAGTTGCTTGCGAGTTGAAATTGCCAGTTGGTTCAAGAATTCACCCGGTGTTTCATGTATTACAATTGAAGAAGAAGATAGGGAACCAGGTGGTGGCCACAATAGAACCTCCAAGTTATAACAAGGAGGGTCAGATTCTAGTGAAACCTGTTGCAATTTTGGATTGAAATTTGGTCAAGAAAAGGAACAAGGTAGTGACAGAACTATTGGTGCAATGGGCTAACCTCTCTCCAGAAGAAGCAACATGGGAAGAGTACAAGTTTCTTCAATCTCAGTTACCCGAATTCGATTACTCCCAACATTTAAATGTCATCAAGGTTCTTCAATGGAGGATGGAATTGTTGTGAATGAAGATGCTTGAGGGTAAATTTGTAATTACATTTGTTTGGGAAGGTTCTAGAAGAATTAAAGATGTCAGTTTAATGTTAAGCTAGGTATGTAGTTTATATATTGTCAATTAAGTCCTGTAATTATTTTATCTTCCTTCCCACCAAGTCCTAGGAGTAGCTGCCACGTATCTTTTCTTGTAAAGTCCCGTTCTATTTACAATACTTTCCTTTGGAATTATGCTTAATGAAACCTAGCTTTTACCCTTTTATTCTTTTGCATTTAGTTATTTTCAGTAGCCTTTGCTACAGTTGAAGTCTTCACTAGGACTTTGTTGGAACATCTTATAGGATGAATTTTTTGTAGTGTTTATTTTTTCCTTTTCTGTTTGTTCAATTACACTTTTATTGTTGTTAGTTTAAGCCCCCTTGACTAACAATAACGTTATATATATATAATAACTAGATGGGTAAGGACCGTGTAAACACGGTCCCAACATTGTATTTTCAAGCAATGGACGATTTGAGTAGAGTCATTGAGTAACATGATAGCAATAAAGAACCAAAAAAGAGCAGAAAAATGTAACACCTTCAAAACATCAAAACTAAAACTACACAATTTATGCTCATAAACATGAATCTGTCTCATATGAGTATCTTCAAAAGTTGCATATTTTTAAATGTACATATCAAAGCTACCTTGCACGTAGATTCTGCCATGTCCTTATAAAATTTTCATGGCTCAATGAATTCTCAGTTCTGTTTCCAAAAAGCTGGTATATCTTCTCTGCTTGTGCAATTTATTTATGTAGTGTAGAAAATATAGAAATTACACATTTGAGAGTAAATAAATCAATCTCCACCATGGATTACACTTTCCTTTCTGCATTTTATACTCGTAAATTAACTGAACGACCACTGTTGATTGTAATAGAATCTCTTCAGTGTATTGTTGCATCTTGCAATCCTAGTTGTTGTAGTTTTGATATACCACAAAGAGCAGTTTTATAACTTAGCCATTCTAGAACAATTATTTGATGTGCTTTGTACTTTGCCCTCACTTAAGAAGAAGAGAAATGATAAAGCAATCCAAATTGTTTGTTGATTTGGCACACCTTGATATAATGAACGTTAATATATTTGCCGTCTTCTAGCTCTTCGACTTCTTCAATATGCATAACGCGGAGAGTGATTGCTGCATGTATTAAAGAGGAGGCACACTTCAACATGCCATTCAAGTTTCCTTTGTGAATTTCATCTAACCTCCAACTTCTAGTGGGAACCTGCAAATTTCTTTCACATTCCTAAACTTCCTTGGATGATATTGTAACAATTTTGTAGCATGCACAAAACAAAATGATTCATTAACAAAATACAGTAGCTATATTTTATCAACAAACACAAGTAGATATATATGTACAAATATCTAAGGAGATAAAATTAAGTCTTCTCATTTGATCAAGTACCCAATTTAGTACTTGCAAAGTTTAAAATCTAAAAGTAGAAAAATTTAATGATGGAAAATTAAACTGATCAAATCGATAGAATTTCCAAGAGACTTGAAGAAGAGTATATTTACTTGATAAGAGTAAAGGAATTTCTCAATTCACATTATTACATTTATGAAAATAATTATCAAACTCGGATTCAATGGTCAACTACCCCTATTAGAAATAGGATTGAAAAGCGAGTTGCATTTTTTTTCCAATCAAGAGTTCTTATGTGTTTCCACACCCTTTTAAGACAACCAAAAATGGATAAATTACTTTTCTTAGGAACACATAAAATTCCTCACTATACATGAAATCATATTGGGATATATAAACGATCTATTAAACAATATATTGCCCTTTATTATTTTCGAAGAATGACAGTTGGTCTTTGTAAACTAATTATATTTGAAAACTAAAAATGCACAAATCATCTAAAGTCACAAGGATCAACATTTTTACCTCTTTTGTTTGGATTAATAATAAATCGTACAAAAGAAGATATATAGAATTACCACTCAAGAGTGAGTTAGTACCTTAGATTTATTAAAACGCCAAAAATCAGCCTACATTAGATGTTTCTTGTAGTCTTACTATTCCTCAATTCAAATAAAAATCATACCAAACACCAAAATAAAAAAATAAGTCAGTAGTTGTAAGCAATACTCATGATTTTATCTTTGACCAAAACAAAGAAAGAAAATACCCAAGTAATTAACAATCATACCTTGCATATTTTGTGGAAGATGATAATAGCTATCATGGTGAACCAAGTCAAGGAGAATGCTTGCCAATAACCCTGAGATTTTGATGTTGCATCATAAAAAGGATAGCTCAATTTTTTTCATAATACTATGATTTATTTCTTCACTAATTAATTGAAAACAAAGACAAAATCCATAATAAAAATGTTGCATGAGTAAACCAAGACAATTACTAACATGTGTGTAAAAGCTATAGTAAGACTGACAGATATGTCAGATTGTGATTACAAATATTAATATAGAGTAATTCTTTTGAAAAAATATTCACCCCCAGTTAACCTGAATCTCAATGGTTCAATCCGCAGGCACAAGCCAATTTCGAAAAAACAACATGCTATAACTATTAAATTCACAAGTACAAACCAATTATATATTAGGAATAAACATGGAGATATAAGGATGTATAATTGAGGGAGAGGAAGAGTAACAGAGAAAACAGAGTGTTCAATGTTTGTCGAGAAGAAAATAGTGGAACAAAGAAGAAGGCTTGTGTCAACTAAAGTTACTTTCTATGTAATGAACAAAGAAGAAGGTTTGGTAATCTCATTTTTTCTTCATAATTTTGAAAGAGGTTTACAATTATTTAGGTTATCTGGATCTATTTAGTAATAATAGAATATGTATATTGGAGTATTTGGGGAAACTGGAACGTAACCCTAGGCTTGAAATGTGGAAGAATATGAGAGTTGACATGTTAATTGACATCAAGATTAGGAACTTGATTATAGATTTGAGTGAGTTTTTGAGTCTAGGATAGACATATAGTAATATGAGTTTTGTTAGTTTCAAAACCATATTGCGATTATTTATATGAATAGATTGCATTGATTTGGAAGTTCAACGCAAGGGGGAGGCTCAAGTCCCAAAGTTATTATTTGATTATTTGAGGACAGTGGATTTCTCAACCCTTGTTAAGTGTATAGAATCTTGTATTTCCTTGTGGTATGTGTTGAGGAGTAGTGGGACTTGGTGATTTGTTGACTTGTCCATATTGAAAAATTCTAATGATGGAAAATGTATAATCAAAGGAAATGTGATTAATTATTGGTGGGTGATGTTATGAGAATAATTTAAAAGGATTATTAAAGTATTATTGATGTTGTATCACGATTGTGTTGTTGTGAATTATGCATTATTGTGTAAACAGTCATCTTCTCATTATTTGTAAACATGTTATTTGTATTGGTTCCGAGACATGATTGTGACAAGTGTAATGTGAATTGAGAAAGGATAAGAAACTAAAGAAGATGTACCATTTCGAGGGATGTGTCGCGCACCGCGATGAATATATTCAAGGGACATGTCGCACGCTACAAAGGATTATATTATCGAGGGACTTGTCACATGTTGCGGCGGATGCATGGACATATATGCCCCCCATGGGTCCCAAACTGGGAGACAACGGGTGTGTATCGTTAGTTTAGACATGCATCACTATACATGACGTTACATTTCATTGCATTGCATATATTTATCATTTGTGAACTTGTGAGTGCCTTTTTCTGGTACTTGTGATTGGTGAACCTGATCTTATGTGTATCTAATATGTATTGTTGAAGTGATGTGGTTGAATTATGAGCTATGTAAATTGTAAGCTATTAGGTTGGACAAATTTTTATGCAGGTTGTAGTTTTGGAGGTTCGGTTGGGGTGTAAGGAGTACCCGTATTCTACACCCTTAGCATGTGTTTAGGAGTTTACTTGCTGGGTACCGTGTGGTTTGGTAGTAACCCTTTCCTTCTACATTTGTGTAGGTGTTGGGTTTTAAAAGGTGTGAATGAAAAATGAAGAGTTCCGACTTTTATGAAGAGTTGCGACTTTTATGAAAAGTTGCGACTTTTATGAAGAGTTGCAACTTTTATGAAAAGTTGTGACTTTTATGAAAAGTTATGACTTTTATGAAAGGTCGTGACCTTTTCGAAAGATTGTGACTTTTCCAAAGGTTTGTGACCTTTCCAGTAACGCACAATAAGAACCTTTTCACATTGCCCTTTGTTTTCTATAAATTGAGGGATTTCCTCTCATTTTAGTTAAAAATGAATTTTTCTGGACTTCTTCTACTACTACTAAATCTAATATTCTAAGTGTACTTTACTGCCGTTAGTGGTTCGCTGACACCATGGTTTTAGGTACCGTCACACCGGTGACTAAGATCGTTCTATCTCGGGAGGATATATTCCATTATCCTCGGGTACTTGAGTGGAATAATTTCCTTAAGGAGACACTGTGCATTCCGTGAGCTCGATTTTCTTCTTTAAGAAAAAATATTTTGTATATTGTTTCTAATCTGTTTCTGGTTCTATTTTCTCTACTGGTTTTCATTTTCTAGTTTGAAAATTCTCTTTAGACTTTGTTGTTTCTTACCAAGATCTTCAAAGTTTTTTTCTAAGTATCTTAGGAATACAAGATGAAAAACAATCTTAAGGAAATTATTATATTGTTGGTATTTCTTGTATTCTACTTATTGAGAGAAACAAATCATGGAAGTAAAAGATTAATGCATTACTTCTCCATAATTCAGTGCTTTGTTTAGTAAGGTCGAAGTGAGAATGTACTAGAAGAATTGGTGGTATTTCGGTAAAAGATTACACCAGGTAACCTTCTTATTATTTATCTAAGGAGGAAAATAGTTTCTAAAAGTTAACACTTTTGATATTTATCATGTATGTCATTGGAAAAAGATCTGCAAACCTTATGATTTTTGAATGAATTTTCCTTGGCAAAAAGTGTTGCCTTTAAAATTCTTTAGTTTGCAGAATGAGAGATGCACATTTTTGTTTGATAAAATAGTATGTCAAAATGTTATAGTTGGAAGGTTATTTGAAAAGAAAAGCATATCTAAAGAATATGTTTAATTCTGTTTGGAGACTTAAAAAAAAACTTTTGTAGTTTTGTACTCCATGTGAAACTTGATTGTGTCTGATTTTTATAGACTAAAATTTTGTGTCATTTTCTACTCTGGATAAATTAGACTATGCTATTGGTTTGAAGAATATAAAAACTTCACATAATAAATCAATGTTGTACTTTTGACTTTCTATAAATTTCACTGTTATATAGAAACAAATTGTACAATTTTTTTTGTCTTTGTTGTTAGTGTTCTAAATACTAAGTGGTGTGTCTATTTGTGATAGAGGAAAAATACCAGTGACTTAGAGTTTGTGGTTTTGTGATTTTATGGAATGAACTTTGACATTGTGTAAAGATTGTCAAAGAGAATTGAAGCACTATAAGTCTTTTGTAGAATAATATTTTCAAAAGAGGTTTCATGTTGCCAATGACACTTTGATAGTATGAGAAAAAAAAATATGTGGAGAAACTATTTTCAAATACTTGAAAAATATTTTTGAGATCATATTTAAAATGTGGGGGGGTTCTATGCTTATGACAAAGCTAAAATAAGACTTAGTGTGTAATTTAAATTTGGAGCACAAGATATGAAATTTGATGACACTTTTGTATTATGTTAGACCCACAAAATTCTTGGAGTATATTTGATATTGTGGTCGTTGAGTTTCTCTTTTACTAGTATATGGTATGACTAGTATGAAACTACCAAATCATATCTATACTTGTTCAAAATGATTGAGTTCTTTTATGAAAAAGTGTCACTTAAAATGTCGTGATTTTTCATAAAAAGATATGCCTATTAAATATAACTATTATTTGTATAGACATGAATATTGGTGAGTAATCTTTTGTCAGGTTTTGTAAAGGAAGCATTTGGCCTATATTGCCTTTATTGGACCCAATGAAAATTTGTTCAGGGTAGTTCTATAACAATCAAATTGAAAGTTATGGAAAGGTCCTTTCGAAAAGGGCATTTGACAAGGTGATTACTCTAAACAATGTTTGTATCACACAAAATTGTAAGAAATAGGAACAAAATATTTTTGAGAAAAAGCTACCTCGCGGAGAGCTTTTCAAACTCAATATTTTTATTTGTTCTTACTTGCTTGAGTCAAACTGTTTGTGACATGAACACTTGGGGCATGTTAATTACAAAATCTTGTAAGGAAAACTGATCAACTTAGAAGTTTTGTCTAACTTTAAGTGCAATAAATAAAAATTTCATGTTTGTGTGGAATCTAAGTATGCTGAGCATTCTGATAAATCTGTTGAAAGGAATTATAATCCCTTAGAGTTGATTTACACTAACATTTGTGATATGAAGTCAACACCATCTCATGGTGGGAAAAAGTATCTCATAACTTTCATTGACAATTTCATTAGAAACGACTATGTCTATTTGTTGAATGGTAAGGATGAAGCAATAGAAGTGTCTAGAGAATATAATATTGAAGTTGAAAATCAGTTGGAAAAAGATAAGAAGTGATAGGGATGGAGAATATAAATCTCCTTTTGTAGAAATATGTTTTGAAAATGGATTTATCCATCAAACTACTATCCTATTCACCTAAATCTAATGGAATTGCAAAATGAAAAAAAAAACTGAACTTTGAAGAAAATGATGGCTGCATTACTTATAAGTTCAAGTTTACGACAAAACTTGTGTGGAGGAACTGTCCTTACTGCAAAAGGGAACAGCAAAAAGTTTTGTCTTTTTAGAAAGAAAGCAATTTTGTTTGTTCAGGACACAATCTATTCCTTATGTGAAATGGAAAGGAAGGAATCCAATTTGAAATATTTCAAAGTGTGGGGGTGTCTAGCCAAAGTCCAAGTTTCTATTTCTAAAAGGATTAAAATAGGACCTATGATTGTGGATTGTAAAATTAGACTTGAGTATTCTAGTGAAGGGTCTAAAAGACCTTGGAAAGGAAAAAAAGAGAATGTACTTAATAAAGAGATTCAGAGGCGTAGTAAATGTCAAAGGACATCTACTTCCTTCAAATATGATTTTGTAACATTTCTTGTGTCTTATGTAGACTCGTCCTTTTGGAAAGATAGTGTCAATAGTGAGATTGATGCAATCTTGACCAACCATATTGGAACTTAATTGATCTTCTTCCAGAAAATAAACCTTTGGGTTCAAAGTGAATCCTCAGAAGGAAAATGTCGATGGAACTGTTGATAAATATAAAGCAAGACTTTTTGTCAAAAGCTTCAGACAAAAACAAGGTCTTGATCTTTTCGACACATACTTGCCAGTAACTAGAATTACATTCATTTGGATATTAATTGTGTTAGTTGTGGTATATGACCTCCAAATTTATCAAATGAATGTGAAAATAACTTTTTTAAACGGAGAATCGAAGGTAGAAATTTACATGGAACATCCCAAGGGTTTTGTGGTTCCTGGTAAAGAAAAGAAAATGTGCGAACTTGTTAAGTCACTTTATGGACTAAAACAAGCACCCAAACAATGACATAAGAAATTTGACCAAACCATGTTGGCAAATAGACTTAAGAATAATGGAATTGATAAATGTGTTTACATTAAAATCACAAGGTAATTGTTTGTTTGTATATTGATGACATGTTGATCATCAGTAGAGACACTAATGACATAAATGTTTCTTAACGTTTGCTAGAAAACAAGTTTGATATGAAAGATCTTGGAGTTGCTGATGCAATCTTAGGTATAAGAATCCCTAGAACTCCATAATGTTTAGCATTGTCACGGTCTCATTGAATTGAAAAAGTATTTGACTAGTTCAAATATTTGAATTTCAATATTGTCAAGACTTCAATAAATGTGAGTTTTGCATTTCAAATGAGTGAAGGTGAAAGTGACTCACAATTGGATTGTGCTAGAGTATTGGGAAGTATGATGTATATCAAGAAGTGTACGTGATCAGATATAGTATGTGCTATTAGTAAACTGAGTCGGTTCACGAGTAATCCCAATCAAACTCATTGAATGGAAATGAAAAGATTTTGGGGTATTTAAAACATACTCAAAACTATGTCGTGCATTATAACAAATATCTAGCAATATTGAAAGGATATAGTGATGCAAATTGGATCACCGGGATCAAATGAAGTAAAATCCATAAGTGGATATGTATTTACTCTTGGTAGAGGAGCAGTCTCTTAGAAATCTTCCAAAAAGACATGTATCGCTAGCTATACAATGATCTCTGAGCTAGGTGCTCTAGATAAGGCAGGTGAATAAGTTGAAAGACTCTGGAATTTCTTGATAGATATTCTTTTTTGGCCCAAACCATTGGCATCAGTATGCATACACTTTGATAGTCAAGATGCAATAGGTAGGGCATGGAGCATGATGTATAACGGAAAGTCTCGACATGTAAGACATAAACATAATACCGTTAGAAAACAACTACTCTCTAGTGGAATTATCACAATTGACTATGTAAAGTCAAAGGATAATGTGTCGGATCCACTTACAAAAAGGCCCAACTAGAGAGAAAATTGAAAGATTATCTAAGAGAATGGGTTTACGGCTTAGGACAAGTCATCATTGTGGTCTGGTAACTCTATCTAGCAGACAGAAGATTCCAAGAGCTAGATTCAAGGAGAAAAACAAAGTTGTGACTGACAGTTCGACCTTGTCAGTCAACTCAATCTATTCTCATGATGAAGACAATGTTCAGGAACAAGGTTAAAATATTAAGACTTGTTAATGAGTTAATAAAGCTTCAAGTTTTTAATGATTTGCTAAGTTTTGCAGACTTGACCAAATAGTGTATCTATGTGATGACACGGTTAGAAATCACCTATGTGAGTGTGAAGTGTAAGCCGCTTCAAAGAGAATTATTGTCAAAAGCCTATTCTCTATACACTCATGAAACCAGGAGGTGTTCATGGCTAAAATGAACACAACCGTCAGAACCACAAACGGTAAAGAGTTAATTATCTGACATATGGTGGTCTAGGTATACACCAAAGCTCGACAGTTCAAAGATATCACATCTACCGATTGACCAAGTATATCTAACATATGTTCAATACGGAAAGTCCAAGGGGAAACCTACTTTTCCAGATGCAATTAATTCTTGCTTGTAAAGTACACATACTTGTCCATTTCTTTGTCTCGGAGTCATTCCCCATTTATGCGGGGGATTGTTGGGTTTTAAAAGGTGTGAATGAAAAATGAAGAGTTGTGACTTTTATGAAGAGTTGTGACTTTTATGAAAAGTTGCGACTTTTATGAAGAGTTGCGACTTTCATGAAAAGTTGCGACTTTTATGAAAAGTTGTGATTTTTATGAAAAGTTGTGACTTTTATGAAAAGTTGTGACCTTTCCGAAAGATTTTGACTTTTTCAAAGATGTGTGATCTTTCCTGTAAGGCACAATAAGAACCTTTTCATACTACCCTTTATTTTCTATAAATTGAGGGGTTTCCTCTCATTTTAGTTAAAAATGAATTTTTCTGGACTTCTTCTACTACTACGAAATCTAGTATTCTAAGTGTACTTTACTGCCAATAGTGGTTCACTGACACCATGGTTTTAAGTACCGATACACCGGTGAGTAAGATCGTTCTATCCTGGGAGGATATATTCTATTAACCTTGGGTACTTGAGGGAAATAATTTCCTAAGGGGACACTGTGCATTCAGTGGGCTTGATTTTCTTCTTTAAGAAAAAATATTTTGTATATTGTCTCTAATCTGCTTCTGGTCCTATTTTCTCTACTGATTTTAATTTTCTAGTTTGAAAATACTCTTTAAACTTTGTTGTTTCTTACCAAGTTCTTCAAAGTTTTGTTGAAAGTATTTTAGGAATACAAGATGAACAACAGTAGGTTACGAGCCCGGATCTTCGTGATACTCTCTCTTCTCTTCTTATCCGAGGCTTCCGGTGGAGATTTGTGAGGTAGTTGTTTGTCATCTCAGTGGACCATCTTACTCTTATTTATGGTTTTGTTCTTTTTTAGAGACAACATCATTTGAGACTTATATTTTTCTTTCAAATCTTCATAATATATTACAGGTTTCTACACGTGACTACCATGTTTCGGGGATTTAGTTAAATTGATTGTTATCCACATTAGTAATTGTTATTAAAATTTAATTTTTATTTTATTCACACACTTTATCGAAATGGTTGGATCATAGGTTGATTTGTCTTGGTGGAATAAGATGAGTGTCATCAAATACATTTTTGGGTTGTGATAGTTAGTTTAAGAGAAGAACACAAAAACTTACTACAATTGGTCAAAAGATAATTGTGATAGGTTAAGACTCCCGATTGATGAAAAATAGTTCAACGATATTATAATCAACACATTGCAGTTTTCTCTTAATGACTAGTAAACTTAATTGCACTTCGCACAGTATATAGTAAAATTTGAAAATGATCTTTTATAAATTAATTTGAAACAAATGAAAAAGTATTTGTTTTGCTTAAACCCATAATATTTTTTACTAATTAACAAACGATACCAAAAAATAAAATGAATCATCAAAATAAGTTAGAAACACCACAAAAAATGATTAGAAGAAAAATAATTATCTTTTCGAATAAGGTTTTCCCCATTAAAAACACAGGACTGTGATCGTATTTAGGGATATTTATTTATTTATTTGAGGACATGTTATATATAGAAATTTGATTAATTCAAGTGATAAGTTTAATTAAATAGTGCAATTATTCTTATACATGACAAAATATCAAATTAAACTCATTTTTATTCTAATTAACTTTCAAAAACAAAAGAAACTAAATTAAGATACAATGTAAATTTCAAGTCCTTTAAATATAGTTAATTTTAAAAAGTTTAATATTAAGATAAAATATATTGTTCAACATGATAACCCCATACTTCTATATGATAAATAAATAAAGTTATTATAAAATGACTTTTCTTTCGCCAAACTTATATATTTAGTGAGATGAATGAATGATGCATGAAATACATTTTTCTATTGAATCATAAAAATTATCCTATTTTTCGTGAATAATTGTTTATTTTATTTGCGAACCAATATATGATCATGGAAATTTCAAATCGTAGTTGAACCAATAAGTATAACAAAACACATCTCAATTTTTCTAACTACCAAATAACAAAAAAAATGTAATCTATGTCCGAACACGTACTTCAAATATGAAAGTCATTTTAAGAATGTCGAAATTGTGAATGGACTTACATATTTAATATCACATCTGAAATAAAGAATTTTGTACGAATAATATTTTGCATCTTCTTTACTCATTATATACTTCCTTTTCCTGTATTGGCTATCACATCAATTGCAGTTTAAAACTTGTTTTAAAATCTTTGTAACCTATGTAAAATCACTATTACATACAATTCAAAGTCAGTATTAAAAATAAATAAAGTGATTGATGGCAGAATGAGATGATCGAAAAGGAAAAAAATGACAAAGAATATGAAAATATAAATTACTCACTTATCTCACTGTGTTATCAAATCAGGGCTAGGCAACCCTAGCATTTTCAGCACCAGTACCTGAGGTTCAGGAAGTACAAGATGAAGCTGTTGTGGCTCGCCGAATGGATGCGTCCTTGGAAACATTCATGTTTCCACAATTGACTACAGGTCCTATAATGACTATTGACCAACATGATCTTTTTATTAAATTCTTAAAGTTGAAACCTCCAGTCTTTAAGGGTACTGAATCTGAAGATGCTTATTATTTTCTTGATGATTGTCATGTGTTGCTTCATAAGATGGACATAGTGAAGCGATTCAGTGTTAAGTTTGTGACATACGAGTTTTGGGGGGATGCCAAAATGTGGTGGCGGTGTCATGTTTAGTGTCGACCAGCAAAGGCACCGCCGATAACTCTGGCTATAGATCCAGCTACTGAAGTGGATGATGAAGAGTTTTTGAACTATTGTAAAAGTTTGAATACATTATATTTGATTTTGTGAAATATATTCATTGCTAGAATATATTGAACAATTGTAATACTTTTTGAACTATTGTGTATGCATATTTAGAATATTGCTTAACTATGTGTATGTACACAAGACATACAATCCTTTTGAAGTTTATTTTATATATTTGAATTACTTATTAGCTAATTTAATGCTTGAGATTATTTATTGCAAAACAATATTGGTGTTTTTAATTAGAAATTGTGGCATATAAATGTTTTATAGCCAAAATAATATTACCACACTTAAAAGTGTAGCCATAGGACTGTAAATTGTGGTATGCACATGGGCAAGGACTACACTTCAAAGTGTTGTCATACATTAGATAGAAAAGGTAACACTTTAAAATCGTTGTCATACATTAGATAGAAAAGGCAACACTTTAAAATCGTGGGCAATAAGAAAGCAAAGGCCACGCTTGAAAGTGTAGTTGTATGAGATAGAAATGTTGCTATATGAAGTACATCAAAGCGTGGCCATTTTGCCTTTTAGGCTAAGCTTTTAAGTGTAGCTGATAAGGCAACACTTTAAAAGTGTTGCCTAAACTCTAAGGTTATGCCTCTTTCGGCCACCCTTGGAAAAGCGTGGCTTAAAGTCAAAAAGTGTGGCCTTTTATCAAAGGCAACACTTTTTCATAGTTTAGGCTACACTTTTCTAGGGTTGTTGTAGACATAAAATGTTGTAGTGTCTTCTAGTCTGTGATCACATGGTTTCTATATTATTTGATCCTGGATCCATGTTTTCTTATGTATCTTCTTTGTTAGCTAATGGACTTGATTTGCATTGTGGCTTTCTTGACATGCCTATTCGTGTCTCTACTCGTGTTGGTGAGTCTGTGTTAGTTGAGAAAGTGTATAGGTCTTTCCTTGTGACTTTTGTGAGGACAAAAATTTATGTAGATTTGATTATTCTACAGATGGTTGATTTTGATGTAATTATATGTATGACTTGACTTTCTCCAAATTTTGCTATCTTAAATTGTAATGCTAAGACTGTGATCTTGTCCAAGCCTGGGATATATCCGCTAGTGTGGGAGGGTGACTATATTCCCGCCCCAGTTCATATTATCTTTTTTCTTTGTGCTAAGAGGTTGGTGAGTAAGGGTTTTTTTTAGCTTTCTTGTCACATCTCAGAGATCATATTTCCAAAGTATCTTCGATTGAGTCTGCTTTGATAGTTTGTGAGTTTGTGGATGTTTTTCCTGCAGATGTGCCTTGTACGCCACCAGGTAGGGATATTGATTTTTGCATTGACCTGGAGCCAGGGACTCGCTCCATTTCCATTCCAACTTACAGAATGGTCCCAACTGAGTTAAGGGAGTTGAAGGCCCAACTTTAAGAGTTGTTAGGTGAAAATTTTATTAGACCGATTACCTCTCCTTGGGGTGCTCTAGTGTTATTTGTGAAGAAGAAGGGTGGTAGTTTTCGACTGTGCATAGACTACATGCAGTTGAATAAGGTAACTATTAAGAACAAGTACCCCATTCCTCCCATTAATGACTTGTTCGATCAGCTACAAGGTGCTTGTGTCTTCTCTAAAATTGATTTGAGGTCCGGCGATCACCAATTGAAAATACGGGCAACAAATGTGCCAATGTCTTCTTTTCGAGCTAGGTATGGACATTATAAATTCTTAGTAATGTCTTTTGGTCATACGAATGCCCCTGCTGCTTTTATGATCCTAATGAACATAATTTTGAAGCCATATCCGGACCTCTTTGCTATTGTATTTATTGTTGATATACTGATATACTCAAAGAGTAGGAAGGAACATGAGGAGCATTTGAGAATTGTGTTAGGATTGTTAAGTGATAAAAGGATTTATGCTAAATTCTCCCAATGTGAGTTCTGGCTCTATTCAGTGTGCTTCTTGGGGAACATGGTTTCTAAGGATGCAGTGATGGTGGATCCCCAGAAGATTGAAGCAGTGAAGAGTTGGACAAGGCCCACTAATGTTTCTGAGGTAAAGAGCTTCATTGGTCTATCTAGCTACTACCGCAGGTTCGTTAAGGGATTCTCTTCCATTGCTTCCCAGCTAACCAATTTGACCAAGCAGAATATTCCATTTGTATGTTCAGATGAGTGTGAAGAGAGTTTTCTGAAACTTAAGACCTTGTTGACTAATTCACCGTCTCTTGCCTTACGTATCTTTTATAGCGTTCACTTATCATGTGTCTCTGGCCAGTACCAGATATATGATGACGGGAAGGCACTAAATAAGCACCGGAGGGTAGCCCGTCCGATTACCAAGGAGTGGCGAGTCTTAACAGGGGTTCTTTCACACATTCACACGGCACTATTCCAGCAGCACCGGTGTGAGTGGATGTCCAAGAATCTTGGCGGATACAGTGAGCAGATGGTACATGAGTTTTAGGCCTTCTATGCAGTCAAAGTTAATAATGTTTTGCCACCACAAGCCAAGGCTTTGGCTCAGCCGCCTCTATTCACTACCATGGTTCGTTGGCCTTTCGGTCGATATTTCTTAGACGACCATATGCCTTTTTATTTACAGCCTTTCAGATACTCAGCCTATCAACACGGTGGTGTACGACTACATGATGGGGAAACTACATGGTAGCGCATTTAGAAACCCCGAGTAGAGAGAGTCATTACTCCGATGGATGGCCCGACATATAGCAGAGCAGGGAGAGCGCACTGAATGCGTGCAAAACATGGAGTTGCCTATTAGAAAGGCAACCCTAAGTTTAGGGGCCAAATTTTGGTGGTCCATCATGTGGAGCAGTCTGTCCCCTACACAGGCATACAATGTTTTCACATAGGATCATGTTGTGATGTTAGTTGCACTACTAGCGGGATTAGAGGTTGATTTTGCCCAGATTATTCTTAATAAGATACATGAGAGGGCCTTCCGGAGGACGACAACCATTCCCTTCCCATGCTTGATCTTTAGGTTGTGCAGAGAGTCTACTATGCCGATTTGGCACTGTGATACATTGATAGAGGCCACCAAGACGGTGGACATCGGCCTCATTTGAGATAATGTCAATCTTGCTTCATCACGGATGGAGCCACAGGTTGACCTTCTGTCCTTGGGTAGAGATCTTGCTGATGAAGTGGAGAAGATATCGGTTGGTGAGACCACCATACCACCCACCACCACAGATACACAGGCTCCCCCTTCAACTGCCACTAGCCAGGCCCAAAGCTCATCCCGAGCCACTCCTTCTTCGGGGTCCACTATTGTTCCTCTTGCCCGAGTCCAGTAGTTAGAGACACAGATTGCCACTCTACTGCAGCACATGAGTCCTTGGATGCAGTGTTTTGTTGAGGAGTCTGAGGCTAGGATGGAGCAGATAATGGATAGGAAGATTCAGGTTGTTCATAAGCGCCTGGATGCATTTGAGTTGCGAGTTTTGGAGAGGTCTACCCTTGCTATTGATATCACCACTTTCCAGATGGAGTTTGCTAGTCACTATTCTGATGTTGATGCTCTTCTAGCCCCTTCATAGATTGCACCAGAGGTCTCTTCTGCGGCAAAGGAGGATGAGGTGGTGATGACTGCTTTATTTGGCGATACTATACCACCACCAGAATCTTCTTGTGCTGCTGGGAAGCGCCACCGCTCCTACCACACTTCTGATACTGAGGAGGCTCGTCGATTGAGGAAGAAACAGTGCCAGCAGTATGAGGTAGCTCAGAGGCAATCCATCATTGATGAGGAGATTAGGCAGAAGCGGGCCCGAGAAGTTGATGTTAGCCCTTCTGGTTCGAGGAGCACTACTGAAGGTGTTGCCATTGTTTGTGAGGGCGCTACCGATGGCGTCCCTAGTATTGATCCAACGGGTTTCAGGAAACCGGACCCACCCGCTTCTTGATGGGTCTTCGGTGCTTTTGCACCACAGTTTTCTTCACCCTATGCTTTACATTTTATTTTGTACATTGTGGTCAATTGCACCTTATTTTATTGGGGTGGGGTAAATGGATTGTGAGTGATACGGTGAAGTCAGAGTAATCCAACTCATAACCTTACCTTGGACTTTTCTTGCATGTGTTCTTTTTCCCCAAGGGACTGTTTACTTTTATGTTAAACCGGTATGCTTAGGATTGTATGTGTAGAAGTAAGTAGAAGAATGAAAGCATGATGGCATAAAGAGCATGAACTTGATACATGTCCAAATTTTTTGAAATGTGCTAGATCTATAAGCTGAATGAGTTGAATGTGTTGGATCTTCATATGACATGATAAGGAACCAATACGATAGCAAGACTTAAGCTAAAACATGAACTGGGTATTTCTATAATCCGATAATGAAACAATGTGCCACGTGTGTGTGAGAAAAGTTTGAATATTCATGCGGTATGTGCCAAGCTAGAACTTGCCTTGTTGGTCCTGCTAAGATAATCTAGGCTAGAAGATGGGAAATGATCATAGGCCCTTGTTCAAATAAGTCTACTTAAATCTAAAAGTAAAAAAAAAGAAATAATATCACCTTTTGATTCAAAAGTTTGAGCCTAACAAATACCATATTTTTCAATACACCTAATTCACCTTCCCTAAAACAATTCGTTTTGGCTCCGGTTCCTCCTTGGACATGTACACCTTACCTTAGGCCAAAAGCCTAAGTTGAGGGTGGCTAGTTAAAAAAGTTACCTTAATCTTGGCCCTGGTCCGATATCAGATATTGTGCATCTCAACTCATGCAAAATACATAAATTCAGGGTGGCTATAAAAAAAGAAACCGAAAGAAAAAGGATATGAAAAGAATTTTGTGTAGAAGAAAGAAAAAGAAAAGAAAAGATAGAAAAAGATGTGATTTAAGTCAAAAGAAACAAACAGAGCAATGACAAAGATGCTGAAAAAAACAAAGAAAGGTGAAGTAAAAGAAAAAGAAGAAAGTGAAAAATAAGAGCGATAAAGTCAAATTCACATTTGTGCTGAAGAGAGTCAAGGGAAAGAGTAGAAAATAAAAAGGTGTCAAGAATTTGTTGAGAAAAGAGGTAAAAAGTCAATGTAATGTCAAGGAGGGCAGAAAAGTCACTAAAAGTACCAAAATGTACCCTACCTGACCCTGAGTGTACGTTGCAAGCTAACAAAGTCCTATAGTGATCGTAGTAACTAGTTTGGAGAGTCTATCCAGTGAAAATAAAGGCAAGCATATGGTATTGAGCACTAACTATACTTGTAACTTCTGAGCGTGAGTGTTGAATGAATCCTTAAACTTGAAATTCATATCTAGTGTGTGAAAAGGGATTTATTTTGAAGCGAGCACTAGTTACATTGTTGGAGAGTTGTACCTTGGTGTTTGTGAGTGTATGTTGTGATGTCTATTGGTCGATCTATGTCATGGTTTAATCCGCATGAATCAGCTTGTTGAGTCTAGATGAAAATATTTGCACTAAGTGACAGAATTGATTCAGAAAGCCATGTGATTGCTTGAGTTTTTATGTTTGCTTCTACATAAGTGTCGTTTAGAGTTTTAGTGTGTCGCTTGAGGACAAACAACAAGTTTAAATTGAGGGTATATTTACCTAAGCACATCGGCGACATACCGAATGGTAAAGGTATCCCACCGAATGTTCCAGAGTCTCAGCCCCATTTTTTAGGTCTATAAGGCGGACCAAATTGTGCTCGCCCAACGGGTTCAGCGACCCGCCAAAAGCACTTTTTTCTCACTCATGATCCAACTCCTGTAAATTCAACAAACATTATTTAAAACACTAACACTTGGGTTGCCTCCCAATAAGCGCCTTATTTAACGTCGTGGCACGACGTGGAAATGCTCTCAGGCATCTTTCAGGTTCACCACCTCAATCAAAGAAATCTCTTGGCATTCTCCAAAGTATAATTTCAAGCGTTGCCCATTCACCTTAAATGCAGGTCCTTCTTGACCCTCAACTTCTATGGCACCATTTGTGAAATACTCGTGTAACTCTAAATGGTCCTGACCATTTTGACCTGAGCTTTCCGGGAAAGAGTTTAAGTCGGGAGTTGTATAGTAACACCCAATCTCCCACCTTGAACTCTCTCTTAAGTATTTTAGCATCATGCCATTTCTTCATCTTTTCCTTGTAGAGAGCTAAACTTTCGTAAGATTTGAACCTGAATTTTTCCAACTCATTTAACTTCTCTACTCTCTCATTTGAGGTTTTTGTCCAGTCCAAATTCAGAGCTTTCAATTCCCACATCGCTTTGTCCCCCAATTAAATAGGTAGATGGCAAGTCTTTCCAAAAACTAGTTGATACGGAGGCATACCGATTGGGGTTTTATATGCGGTACGATACGCCCATAGTGCGTTATCAAGCTTTCGAGACCAATCAGTTCTATTAGCATTCACTGCCTTTGTCAAGATTCTCTTGATCTCTCAGTTGGACACCTCAACTTGACCGCTTGTTTGGGGATAATGTGGAGTTGCTACCTTCTGTTTCACCCCATATTTACTCAATGCAGATGAGAACCATTTATTGCAAAAGTGGGATCCACCATCACTGATGATAGCTTGAGGAGTACCACATCTAGCAAATATGTAGCGTTTCAGAAATTGAACCACACTTTTCCCTTCATTGTTTTGAAGTGCAACAGCTTCCACCCATTTGCAAAACATAATCTACGGCCACCAAGATATACTTATTACCAAACGAACTCACAAATGGGCCCATGAAATCTATTCCTCAAACATCAAATAGTTCAACTTCTAGAATAAGAGTGAGGGGTAACTCGTGTCTTTTGGACACTCAACCTTGCTTTTGACACTGAGCGCATTTCTTCACAAATTAGTACGCATCCTTGTAGAGGGATGGCCAATAATAGCCACTTTGGAGAACTTTAGCGGCTGTACACTATGATGACCTCCCACCGGTGAAGCATGACAAGCATGGAGAATTTATAGCGCTTCTTTTTCCGGAACACACCTTCTAATGATGTGGTCTGCACACTCTCGAAACAAATATGGTTCATCCCAAAAGTAATTTTTAACGTCGAACATGAACCTCTTTTGTTGGTAGAAGTTCATTTCATCCGGCATTAACCCACATACTATGTAATTGGCAAAATCGGCAAACCAAAAAGGTTGGTTGAGAGTTACTGCAATCACTTGTTCATCGGGAAAATAATCATGTATGTCAACTTCAGGTTCATCATTCTCCTTACCCTCTAATCTTGATAAGTGGTCAGCCATCTGATTTTCGCAACCTTTCCTATCCTTGACATCAAAGTCAAATTCTTGTAAAAGTAGTACCCACCTTATCAATCTTGGCTTGGCATCTTTCTTTGCCATTAGGTAACGCAGCACATCATGATCAGAGTGAACAATAACCTTAGTACCTAACAAATATGCCCAGAACTTCTCAAATCCATAAACTACCGCAAGCAACTCTTGTTCAGTAACTGTATAGTTACAACACACAATGCCGTTCCACTTGCATCACATATTACTTCGAAAGATTCTAACTAATCAGGGCTAATGATGACCGGGATGGATACCAATTTCTCCTTCAAGCACCTGAAAGCCACCATACATGCATCATCAAAATGGAATTTCACCTCTTTCTCTAAGAGTTTGCATAGAAGATGTGCTATCGTTGAGAAGTCTTTGATGAACCTCCGGTAGAAACTGGCATGACCTAAGAAACTACAAATCCCCTTTACTGAAATTGGTGGTGGTAATTTCTCAATCACTTCAATCTTTGCTTTATCAACCTCCAGCCCC
This sequence comes from Solanum lignicaule, assembly GCA_029582545.1. NCBI lineage: Eukaryota > Viridiplantae > Streptophyta > Magnoliopsida > Solanales > Solanaceae > Solanum > Solanum lignicaule. Next base: position 38,986 of record JAJOOF010000412.1, on the reverse strand, counting down.
TTTTGCGACACTTTGTGACTAAGTACTATCCCTTGTTTAACCATGAAGTGACATTTTTCCCAATTGATGACCAGGTTTGTCTCCACACATCTTTGGAGAACTTGCCTTAAGTGTTCCAAACACGCCTCAAAAGTATCCCCCACAATCGAGAAGTCATCCATAAATACCTCCACTAAATATTCCACCATGTCAGCAAAAATAGATAGCATGCAACGTTGGAATGTTTCCGAAGCATTGCATAATCCAAATGGCATCCTTTTAAAGGCAAACGTCCCATAGGTAATGTGGAGGTGCTTTTCTCTTGGTCTTCCGGGGCAATGGAGATTTGGTTGTAACCGAAATATCCATCCAAAAATCAATACCAACCTCTTTCTGAGAGTCGATCAAGCATTTGATCCATGAAGGGCATAGGAAAGTGATCTTTTTCAGTCCACGAGTTTAACTTTCAGTAATCCATGCATACCCTCCATCCGGTCACCGACCTCATAGATACAAGCTCCCCCTTTTCTTTCGGGACCACTATGATACCTCCCTTTTTTGGTAAACATAGCATCGGACTTACCCATTTGCTATCCGCAATAGGGTAGATCTCACCTGCATCTATACACTTTATTATCTTCTTCTTCACTACTTCTTGCATTAGTGGGTTCAATCTCCGTTGATGTTCAACACTCGATTTACACTCACTATCAAGCTGAATTTTGTGAGTATAAATATCGGGAGGAATGCCCACTATGTCAGCTATGGTCCAACCTATAGCTTTGATATTCCTTCGTAACACCTCAAGGAGAAATTTCACCTACCATTCAAGCAATTAAGCCGTAATGATCACCAGTAGAGTGTTATTTGCCCCCAAGAAAGGATATCGGAGATGGGGGAAGTGCTTTTCATTCCAAACTTGGTGGTTCTTCTGTTGATGGGTTTGCGGGAGAATTCTCTCTATTTGTCAAATCAATGTCCAACTTCAATGGAGTCTTTGAATACCCTCCCAAATCTGAAAGAGCAGCTACTACCTCTTCATAGCCTTGAATTTTGAATTCATCATAGTTAGCAAGCACGGCTTCAAGAGGTTCGCTCATGCCCATCAAATGGCTCACACTAGCCGCCGTCTCATCAATAACATCAACGGTGGACACCACATGAATATCACTTTGGTGTTTCAATGTTTTTAAAACATTGAAGGTTACTTCATCTTCGTTCACCCGAAACTTTAAATCTCCGCTTTCAACATCCACCAATGCTCTTCCGGTTGCTAGGAATGGTCTTCCCAAAATAATGGGAATTTCAGCATCTATTTCACAATCGAGAATGACAAAATCAGCCGGGAAAATGAAGCGATCAATCTTCACCAAAATTTCATAAAGTATGCCCACTGGATGTTTGATTGAACAGTCTGCCATTAATAGTCTCATTGTGGTTGCTTTTGGTTCACCCAACCCAAGTTGTTTGTAGATCGTATAGGGCATTAAGTTGATGCATTTACCCAAATCGCATAAGGCTTTAGAGAATTTGAACATGCCAATGGTGAAAGGAATGGTGAATGCCCCGGGATCTTCTCTCTTTTTGATAAGCTCCTTAGTCATAATTGCACTACAACTATGGGAAACTTCAACTGTCTCAAAATCCAGCTCATTTTCTTTGTTACTAACTCTTTCATGAACTTGGCATATCCCTGCATTTCCAACAATGCCTCCACAAGGAGGACATTAATTGATAATGTTTTAAACACCGATAAGAACTTCTTGAACTTCTCATCCTCATTCTTCTTCTTTAGGTGTTGGGGAAATGGGGGAGGTATTTTGGGCAAATGTTGCATGACTTTTGGGATTGGAATGTGTTGTTCCACTTCTTTTTGTGGTTCTTTGGCAATACTTTGATGGATAAATATCTCTTGTTCCTTCATGCCTTTATAATCTCCATGCTTTTGAGCTTCTTCATTTCCCATCACATCCCCTATTGCTACTTTTCCTCTACGAGTAACCACAACCAACTTTTTATTATTATTTTTCATTGCGAACTTTTGTTCCAATTGTGCTGACTGTAAACTCAACTGACTTTCAAATATCTTGATGGCATCGGAATGAGAGTTCATTTTACTGTTTAATGATGAAAAGTCATCCTTCATCCCTTTCAACAAATCATCCGAACCTTCAACTTTATCAAATATGCGTGACAACAAGTCATTCACCCAGGGACTACTTGCACTCCCTTTCGATTTTGGGCTCTCACTCAAGTGAGAGTGGTTCTCATCATGGTTATCTTCCCTTCTCCAATAATCACTTTTCTCTGCCCAATCTTGATAGTATCTCCTTTGCTCTTCTCCCTTGTGATAGTTCCAACCTTGATTCCCACCCTGCTGTAGATGGCGTGGGTGGAAACCCTTCTCATATCTCTTGGAGTTTCAACCTTGATTTTTCCTGGCCTTGAGTAACCGGAAGAAGAACCCCCCTCAACTCTAAACCTCCACATGTTCCCTTCATATGCTCTTGTAAAAATTCCATTTGGATCAACATCTTCTTGATGTTTTCATCCCTCTCTCTCTCTTTATCAAGTTGTTCTTGTGTCAATCTAAAATAGAATGGAGAGACTTGATCCTCTTGGGTGTACCACACTTGATTTATTTTAGTCATGCCATCAAGAAGAAATGAAGCCACCTCAAATGATTGTAACATTGTTCCCCCTTGTACCAATTGATCAACCACTCATTTATTAACCGAATGAAAACTCCGGTAAAAATATTGGAGTAGCAAATAATTTGGTAACCCATGTTTTGGGCATTTAAGTAAGAGTTTATTAAACCTCACCGACGTTTCATGGGCGGGTTCCCCCTCCTATCGCTTGAAACCTTGAATATCGTCTCTAAGTTTCATAATCCTTGATGGAGGAAAGAACATTGTATTGAATGCTACAATTAGCTCCTTCCATGATGTGATGGAATTTGTTGGCAGCTCGGCTATTCACTTGCTAGCCTCCCCCGTTAAAGATAGTAGGAACAAACGAAGCCGAATTGACTCTTGTGACAAATTGTTGAATTAAAACGGGCCGCATACCTCTGTGAAATTTCTTACATGTCCATGGGGATCTTCGTGCTCTAGTCCTCCATGTAGTCTACTTATTTGGAGGAGGTGAAGAGTTGTTCTAGTGACTTCATATATTGCATTTCCATCAGCTTGTGGTATGCAAATTGCACCTATTTCACCTGCTTGAGCTAGGTTGTAAACACTATTGATATCATCGATACCGTCCCGATTACCTGCTTGACTATCATTCATTTCTTCCTCACTCATTCTTGCTCCTACGTAGTCCGAACACACTTACACCAAGCAGCCTAATCCAACTCAACTACAGCCAACCAATTCAAAAGTGTCAAATTTTCTATCAAAGACCTCTAAGTAATGCTAGTGCCCGACAGCGGCGCAATTTTGATTTCACATATCAGGTCACTTCATCCAATACTAAGTGCCAACAATCGTTAGTCAGTAATATAACACAATTAAGTGAGTTGGGGTCGAATCCCACAGGGAGTAGTTTTTCCTTCAAATTCAATGATGAAAGTATGACAACAATCTCTTCAATTGAGTAAGTATTTCACCTTTTTGGTTTTAGTTTCAAATATATAATCTCTATTATCCCTCCAATTTCACACTTCAACATGAAACGATCAAATAGTAAAGTAAAACTTGGGGTAATGACCAACCAATTGCCGAATTCCAACTTAGTGTGTGAATATTGATGCTCACAATAGGATAATTTGTCGTGGGTAGGTTGGACCATATGTAAAGTAACTTTCTCTCGAACAATTACCTTATCTATGTCGAATTCTCTCTATCTTCAACACTAACCGAAAGATGCCCAGCCCTTGGTCCTCATCAAATCCACTCTCTCGAGCTAGTAAAAGGATAGATCCCATGTTTCACTCTCTCAAGCTGAAATCATGGTAACCCACTACTAAGGATGCTAAGATTACTACTTTGGCTCTGCAACTCTCTCTTGAGAAAGTACACAACATGAAACTTGTTACACTAAACATGCAACACAACTTCAAAACGCAGCAGCAACTTAGACCCACTTCAAATTAATGCCATTATTTGCAATTCAATGACACCCACTTAGTAAAACTAAACAATTGGCTTCATAGTAAAAACCCCATGTAAAGGGTTTTAGCCACTCATAGCAAAAATAAGAAAGTCAACATCTACCATGTTTTCTACAGCTGGGTAATTGAAATTCAAAAGTTAGGATTTACTAAAATCTTTTCTATTACAAAATATCAACCAAGAATCTTGCTAAAATCCCTTCCAAGCCACAATGGTATTGCTTTTCCTCTCATCTGATGTGTAACTGTTTAAGATCACTCGGCGAGGTAAGTCGGGCTTCGCCGACAGATCGGAGACTCACCGATTATTCTTCATCTCGCCTTCATTTTCCACTTCTTCTTGATCCAGCTACTGTAACTTTAGGCGATCCAAATCGGGATCGCCGAATAATTCCATGAGTCGCCCATTTGCCTTCTATCTCATCCATCAACACTTTTTTGAATCTTCTTCAGCACTTTTGGCGACCTGGATCGGTGACAAGACGAATGGATCGATGACAAGCCGAATGGAATTGCTGCTCGCCGAAGTTACCCCTAGTTTAGCTCTAGCATTTTGTAACTTTAGGCTGTATCATGGCAATTTGGCGATTCGCCGAGTAACATCGGCGATCACTAGGTTTTCATTTCTTCATTCCTTTAGCTTGCTTTGTTCCTTTTTGCACATTACTGTCCATGCTTCGTTCATAAATCCAAATACCTGAAAATCAGGGATTTTACATCAGTTATTGGCACAAAATATGCATTTGAGGACACTAAATCTATTAAAATATAACCCTAAATGAGTCCAAATCGTGGACTCAATAACTCGCCCCTTTCTTCCTCTATTTTGTCACTGCGGTTAAAGTGCTATGTATACTTTAAGAGATTTAAATGTCAAGATTAAATTTTGTGTGTTTTGGATACACTGAAATTAGTATTAAAAATGTGATTGCGTTTCTCTCTCATATATTTAGAAATATTATGTAGGTGCTTATTTTTTATTTATTTTTAATTAAAAATAGGATTAAATATTAATATAAAAAGCATCTCAGTATTTTATGATAGGAGGGTTACAAAAGAAACCGTAGCTAAGAAATGTAATTCAAATAATTTATCTAGTGTAAGAGTTGATTAATTAATATTCAAAGTCCATTTTGGGCATTTAAGGGCCAATTTACTTGAATTAGGTGATTTTCAGAACATGAGAATTTTGGTGATATAGCTTTTGGATGATTTCTTTGTGAACCTTTAAGGAACCCTCTCTAGGGAGTTAGGGGAGCAATACATAAACTCTTACCATTTTTGAAGTGCATTTTTGGCATTTAAGCCTCAATTACAGGAATCAAACCATTTACTTAGTTTTTCACTTGTGTTAGCCCATTAATATTTTGATGATATGATTTTCAAACATTATGAAACTTTTATCGAACCTTCCCTAGGGAGTTGGGGAGTGGTACATACAGTCTCACAATTTTTCAGCCCATTTATAGCATATAGGAGCCAATTTATAGGAATTAGGCAATTTTATTCAATTTTTCGTGTGTGTTAGCCCATGAATATTTTGGTGATATTACTTTCAGACAATATTTTTAGCAAGACCTTTATGGAACCCTCCGTAGGTTGTTGGGGAAGCAGTATGTATAGTCTTACAATTTTTAGAGTCCATTTTATGCATTTAAGGGCTAATTTACAATAATTAGGCGATTTTTCTTTGGTTTTCGTGTGTTAGGCATGAATATTTTTCTAATATGGCTTCTAGATGATTTCATTACGAAACCCTCTATAGGGAGTTAGAGGAGCAGTACATACAGTCTCACAATTTTCAGGGTCCATTTTTTATATTTAAGGCTCATTTACCCGAATTAAGCGATTTTCTCAATTTTGTTTGTGTGTGTGTGTTAGACCGTGAATATTTTGGTGATATTGCTTTTGGACAATTTCTTTGCAAAACATTTAAGGAACTCTCCATAGGGAGTTAGGGGAGTAGTACGTATAGTCTTATATATTTTAAACCATTTGAATATTTAGAAGACCAACTATAGAAATTATGAATTTTTCTTAGTTTTTTGTGTGTTACCCCATGAATATTTTGGTGGTATGTCTTCTGGAGTATTTTTCTATGAAACCCTCTGTAGAGAGTTGGAGGAGCAATACGTACAGTCTAATAATTTTTAGAGTCAATTTTTGGAATTTAAGGACCAATGAAGAGGAATTAAGCAAATATCTTAGTTTTTCGTGTGTTAGACCATGAATATTTTGGTGATATGACTTTCAGACAAGTACTTTTCAAAACGTTTATGGGACTCTTGATAGGGAGTTGGGGGAGTAGTACGTACATTCTAACATTTATAAATCAATTTTGGTCATTTAAGAGGCCAATTATAGGAATCAGACAATTATTTTACCTTTTCGTGTGTGTTAGCCCATAAATATTTTTGAGATATGGCTTCCACACAATTTATTTGAGACACCTTTATAGAATCCTCTGTAGGGAGTTGAGGAAGTAGTACGTACAATCTCACAATTTTTAGATTCTATTTTGGACATTTAGGGGATAATTTAAAAGAATTAGGCAATTTTCTCAATTTTTCATGTGTGTTAACCCATGGATATTTTGGTGATATTGATTTCCTACAATTTCTTTGTGAAACCTTTATGCAACTCTTTGCAAGGTTTTGGAGGAGAAATACATATTGTCTCACAAATTTTAGAGTCTATTTTGGACATTTAGGGGCTAATTTACAGGAATTAAGCGTTTTTTTTAGGTTTTGGTGTGTGTTAGCCCAAAAATATTCTTTCTTATATAAAAGGATTGATACCAACTGTCTAAACAAGTCAGAATATTCTATTTAAATATTCAAATTAGGCATGGTCAATTGAAACATGACTTAGATTAATGGCTTAATGGAATATTTTGACAAGTTTAACAAGTTAATTATATTTTAAGACAAAAAGAGCCTCTATATAATTGATAAAACAATGAAAGAAAACATGTTACCAAACAAAGTGTTACACCACATGTCGAAATAAGCGCCCCAATACCAATATTTTAAAATTACACAACAATGAAACATTGATATTGGTAATTTATAAGAAATCGAAGTAAGAATATCAACTTGAAGGTAAATTTTTTACTGAATCCTCTGTACGGAGTTAGGTAAGAAATAAGTACAATAGCATAGTTTTTAGAGTCCATTTTGGGTATTTGTTGCCAATTAAAACAAATTAGCAAATTTTATCAATTTTTCGTGTGTGTTAGGCAATGAATATTTTGGTGTTATGACTTCCAGATGATTTCTTTATGAAAACTTTATAGAACCCTTTGTAGGGTGTTAGGGAGCAGTACATAATGTCTATCAAGTTTTAGAGTCCGGTTTGGCCTTTTAGAGGCCAATTTAAAGGAAAAGTGATTTTCTCAATTTTTTTGTGTGATAGCCATGAATATTTTGGGTATATGGCCTTCGAATGATGTCTTTGAGAAAACTGTATGGAACTCTTCGTAGGAAGTTGTGGGAGTAGTATATATAGTCTCTATATTCTTAGATTCCATTTTGGGAATTTAGGGGCATGCTTAAACGAATTGGATGATTTTTTCAGTTTTTCCTATGTGTTATCTGATGAATATTTTTGTGATATGACTTCTGGATGATTTATCAGTAAAAATGTTACATAACCCTCCATAGGGATTCTGGATAGCATACGTGTAGTCTAACAATTTTTAGAGTTCATCTTGAACATTTAGGGGACAATTTACATGAACTAGGAGATTTTCTTAGTTTTTAATGTGGGTTAGCCCATGACTATTGTCACGACCCAGGGGTACCCCCTAGACGTAACATGGCGTATAGAACCCTGAAGGACTACATACAAGCCACTTAGTCTTCATAACATAAGCAATAGAATAATATGAGTAAAAACACATTTCAAGTCTAAAATGTTTTTCACAAAAGAAAGCGGATGTCTAGACACTTTCTCTCAACATAGCCATCTATTACAATACTGAATAAAATAGGGCCTAGCCCATACAACATGTTCAAAAGGGACGGTAGAGGACAGAAATTAAACATAGGAAATGCTTCCTCGAATCATGAGGACTTACCAAGCTCGAGAAAACAATCTAAGACAAGCTCTGACCACAAGAATGACCACCTTGAGAACCAGACCCTACACTTGGGAAAACATGTAGGCAAAAGTAGGCATTAGTACAAAAATGCACTAAGTATGATTGCCATGCATAAAAACATTTAAAACATGCTAAAAGGGATATTTCATTTCAAAGCATGCAATTTACTAAGTTAAACATAATATAAGAGGTTGGAAATCATAAGTCATAAAACATAAGCAATATAAATCATCATCATCTTTAAAACCTTTGAACTCATATACAAAGCTTCTGGAGTAACCGTAGTTCATTATTCATGTTCTTGTTGTGGGAATAAGCCTTAACCAACATGAGACCATGTGAGCTATAACATGACCACCCAGTGTTACCCACACCAAAAAGGGTTATCCTACTTGCCTAAGGTAGAATCATGGTTTGTTAGCTTACATGGATCCACTAGCTAAATATCCTACAAGGGCATGTAGTTTATGGGATATAGAGATTTTTACTAGAAACCAGGCCTTGACTGTCGTGAGGGCTTCCATCTCAAGAGATTTTTTATAGAAATCCGGCCTCAACTAATGTGAGGGCTCCAATCTAATATCAATATCCATTCGGTGCTAAGCATTAATCCCATGGAGTACTTATTAAGTCTTGACTTTACTCATGTTTCATGGAAGAATGTCCTTGACAAGAAATCCAACTTAGTTCATCAGGATAGATCTTAGATCATGCGTGAGAAAACCTTTCACCGTCCATTTCTACATGTAAATCTTATATTCAATTGGGTGAGAAAGCCTTTCATCCTTAGAATCTTCATTATGTGAGAAAACCTTTCACATCATGTTCATGCATAGGTGTGTATATGAGAATGTCCTTTCAACAACACAACAACATTATCATAATCCTTGGCACTTCACTCTCAAAGTGTTCTTAAAGCATTTACGTAGATTTCATAAAACTTGCATAATCTCATACTTTTCCCTTTCAAGGTTCAAAGCTCACTTTCAATCAACACATCTAGAATTCAAGCATTAGACGTGGATATCATCATAATTCAAGTGATTCAATCACTACATGCATAATTTCATAACATTCCTCTTTCATCAACAAAGACCCACATCATAAGATCACAATTGAGAAATATGGGAATTTCATGGATTCTTGGGGATACATCATAAAAACCATAGAAATCATCAATTCATGCTTAATATTATTTAATTTAATCATTAGAATCAAGATTGAAAGGAACCCATGACTTTTGAATCAAACCGTAACAATTGGGGATTTCTAACTTTTTGAAATTGGAGATTTTGAGAGGACTCCATGGATGAAAGGTATCAATGGATGAAAAATATCATACCTTACTATCAAAACCCAAAGAAATTGATGTACATAAGCTTGCTCTTGAACCCTAGCTTGAATCTCCTTCTTCTTCTTCTTCTTCTTCTTCTTCTTCTTCTTCTTCTTCTTTTCCTTCAAGTTTCTAGAGAGAAATATTTTGGAGAGGATGAACTTTGGGAATTATTTTGGGTTTTGGAATAAGTGACTTAATTGGGTGAGTTTTGGGGTTAAAATGACTTATATAGGGGTCCTAGGCTTGGACAAAATGACATAGCTTTGAGTTAAAACAATTTGGCTTGACAATGCTTCACTATTTCGGGAATAACTTTCTACTCCGAGATAAGAATTGGGCAAACTCGGTGGCGTTAGAAAGAGGACTCATAGAACTTTAATTTTATAGGTAATTTCCCACCTAATTTGTTTTGAGCTAAGAGATATGATTATTTGAATTTGACCTTAAACTCTAAGTCTAGTGAAAACCCCTTCACGTGAGGCTCTTTGAGCCGTGGTGCCTTCCATGAGCCATGGTGCCTCTCGTTGTCAGGGTCCAGTAGCTAGGAAACCTTACCCTTAACCCCTAAAAACTAAGTCATCTCCATGACCCCTCCCATGAGCCATCTAAGCCTTCACGAGCTGTGAAGTGGCTCGTGTGGAGGAGGCCAACTTGGGGAAGCGTTCGGGAGCTACTACCTCACCACCAAGGGTGGTCCCACGGTCTGTGGTGACCACCATGAGCCGTGAAGGCTCTCATGGGAAGGTGGGCAGTGTATATGTAACAACCCTAAACATGAAGTAGGAAGAACTAGAGCTTCACATGTGTTTTAGGAGCTGGTAACTTGTTAAACCTAAGAAATATGACTTTTAAAGTTTATTTTGATGAGTTTTGAGATTGAACGTCAAGGGACGACCATGACGTTCGGAAACTAGTCTTTTGAGCTTATGTGTTTGATGTAGTATGGTTGTTCCGAGTCTTGTTTGAAAGAGTTTAGTGAGTCAATGTCAAGGCACACGCTAGTCTCTATGTTAAAAGGTGTTTTTGAATGATGGTTAAGGGTGAAGGCTTGTGCCAAGCCAAGGAGAGCAAGGCCTAAACCAAGAGGGCAAGGCTTGCCTAACCTTGGCCAAGCTACTGCCCCATGACCACGGACCACTTCAGGGCCAGTGGTGATGACCACGGCTTGTGAAAGTGGCTGTGAAGGTCACTTTATGGCAAAGCTTGAGAGGCAACTTAGCCAAGCCACTGCCTCCAAGTAAACGAGCATCACCATGACTCGTGGTGTTGACCACGGATCGTGGGAGCTTCCGTGAACTTGGCTTGGCCTTGGAGGGTTTGGAAAGTGAGGGACGCACACTATCTACAGGACCACGGGTACTTCCACGAGCCGTGCTGCCCTTCATGACCCGTCCAAGTGGGCGTGGTCCCTGCCGGGGCTGCCCAAGTGAAGGGTTTTTAAGTAAATTCGTTTTATGTTTTTAACATGTGGGGTTGATTTTAAATGGTTTTTATCATTAATATAAATAGTTTTAAGTCTTAAAACCTTCCTTTAACTCATTATTCTCAAATACCCAAATCAAAACCTCCAAAGTTCTTATCTCTCAATATTTCTCTCTCAACTCAAGGAAGAAGAAGAAGAAGTGGGAACTAGGGTTTGGATTCAAAGCTTTCTTCATAAAATTTCTTTGGGAATTCATCAACTAAGGTATGGTGGCTCTTTATCTAGGGTTAGTTTTCGCCCTAGAGCCAAATCTAAAAATGGTTTTCAAGGTTTTCAAAAGTTATGAAAAACACCCCAATTCTTCCTCAAACTCATGGGTCCTTGCATTGAATGGTTTCAAACATTTATTATGATTATATTATGGTTCAATTGATGTTTTAAGGTGAAAAACTCCATGGATCCATGATCTCCCTAAATTCCTAAAATTTGGCTTATGAAGTGGGTTTGATAATTATGATTGTATATTGATGGAATTGTGTTTAGATTGATTTGTATTATTAATTCCTATTGGTATCTATATCTATCTTTGGTGGATTGTTGGTGTATGGATGAGTTGAGAATTATGTCCTTGTAGACAAGTCATGGGTGAATTCTCTTGTGATGTTAGAATTGTTGGGAATTGGATAATGGTGATTATGGCTTTGGAGAATGGTAAGTTGACCTACTTTCGTGCTATATTGAAATTTCTCTTGTTTGGATTGATCAACTTATGGTGGAGGTGTTTACTTATTGAATGTGTATTGATTATGGCCTTGAAGGCATTATATAATGATTTGAAGTATTGTCTTAAGGTGTGTCTACATGTGTGTGCAATATGAGGGTTATGTACGTGGTGTTCAAGAATAGCATGATGTCATATTATACAATGTGTATATATTGAGATTGAAAGTATGTTCTCTCTTAATGTTTGTATGTGTTTATGATGGATTATGAAAGGTCTCTATATGGTAACGTTGTCTCTTGAATTGGTAGACCTAGATTGGTAACCTTTCTTTAAATGAATGAATGAATGTCTAGGATCGGTAGACCTAAAGTTGGTGCCCTTCTATAAATGACTAATGAGGTATTCTAGGCTATGACTTGAATCGGTTAGACCTAAGTATGGTGCCCTTTCATGGTGAGTCTAGACCCCGAAGTGAATGTAAACCTTGAAGCGGTAAACCTTATGATGGTGCCTCCTTCTTGTGTGAAATGATAGACTTGGAGTTGGTGGGCCGGAATGGTAGAAACCCTCTCTAAGAAAGTCAATGATCTATCCTTTAAGAACCTTGATCGGTGGATCCTTGTGGTGCCCTTCTTGGTAGAGTATTATGGGTCGGTAGGCCAAATCATGGTGCCCTCTCTAGTACTCATATGTGAATGAAATTACTTTATGGGACCTAAGGCTAAGCACCGAGTGGATATGGTTAAGATGGTAGCTCTTCCCGAATATGAGGCAAGAGTACAATGAACGTCTTTGGATATCCCTTAAACCATGTGCATACATGGGATGCGTATTAGTTCTACCCTTGGCAAGTAGAACACCTTCCACGGTGTGGGGTCTTATGATACCGGATTCCATGCCTAGCTAGTATGATCTATGTCGGTTAATGCCTATTCCAATCATGTGAGATGTGCACTCTAGCTACTTGATAGGTTCTATAACGTCTAGGTAGTAGTATGGGATGCTATCTACACATGGCACGAGTAGGCCTTGAAGGTACTAAAGTGAGTTCCCTAAGTCTTTAATGACTATTATGTGAAGTCCCCTATATGCATGAATGTATCCTTAAATGTCTCTACTAATGAATGTTGACTTATTGGTTTATGTTGAAAGGGAAAGGTCCTTATCAATGGTAGCCATGAGGAACACTTAGGTGTGGCATGAAGAGGTAGTATGGGCTGCCCCTACATGTCTTACTTAGGTGGGTCTTAGGGTAACTTTAGGTGGAGGGTCTAAGATGATGAAATGGTCTATTTGACAAATGTGCATATGTGTTGAAAATTGGTAATAGTTGAGCATGCTTATAATATGGATATTGTCTTGTATGTGGATGTTGACTTGCATGTGGTTTATGGATATGTATCAAAAATGGCATAAAAGCTTAAATCTCAAATAAATGTCCCTTTTAGCATGTTTTTGCACGGTTATCATACTTAGTACTTAATTGTACTAACCCCATTCTTTTCCTATGTTTTACTACAAGTGTAGGTGTTGGCAAGTGAGGTGCTTTCCATAGTGAAGCTTGGGATTAGAGTTTCTCTCAAGACTTTTTGGTATGTCCTCATATGTCGAGGGCACGGATTCTATGTTCTAGTTTCTTTTATAAAGACTTTGTAATAGACTTGTAGTATTCTTCTTTATTGTAAAGGGTCGTGTCCCTAGTATGTTTCTTTGTGACTTGTGTCTAAGTTGGCCACGTGAGACTAGTATTCCGCTTGTGTATAAAGACTTCTTTAAAATGTTGTTGACTTTCAAGTCTTATAAGTTTGTTTTAAAAGGTTTTAATTCCACACTATTTTTATTTCCTATATGATGAATGAATGCTAAGGGCTTGTATAAGACCACTTCAAGGTCGAATACGCCGTGTCGCGACTTGGGGGTGCTCTCGGGTGGCGACAACATAGGGAACTTGGGCGGCCTTGGCCCTTCTCCTTGGCTCTTGCCCTCACCCAATGCTTGTTGCCCTCATCATTAGCCCTAGTGTAGCCTACTAGTTTCCGGGGTGTTACAACTATTTTGGTGATATGGCTTCCGGACAATTTTTTTGTGAAACCTTTATGAACTCTGCATATGGAGTTGGTGGAGTAGTACGTACGATCTCAAAAATTTTAGAGTCCATTTTTGGCATTTAGGGGTAAATTTAGAAGAATCAGACGATTTTCTCAGTTTTTCATATGTGTTAGCCCATGAATATTTTTGTGATATGGCTTCCGGATGATTTCTTTGTGAAACCTTTACTAAATACTACAAAGGGAATTGGGTGAGAAGTACGCACATTATCACAATTTTGAAAGTCCAGTTTGAGCATTTAGGGGTCAATTTGTAGGATCTAGGTGATTTTCTCAGTTTTCGTGTTTGTTAGCCATAAATATTTTGATGATATGGCTTCCAATGATTTCTTTTCGAAACCTCTACAGAACCCTTAGAAAGGAGTTGAGGGAGCAGTACGTACAGTCTCACAATTTTAGAGTGCATTTTGCTCATTTAGGGGTAAATTTATAAGAATTAGACGATTTTCTCATTTCATTAAATAACAGGCTTGATACCAACATTTTAAACAAGTTAAAATATTCTATTTAGATATTCAAATTAGGTCTGTTCAATTGAAACATGACTTAGATCGAATGTCTAAATGTAATATTTTGACAAGTTTAACAAGTTAACTATGTGTTAAGCCGAAAGAGAACCTCTATATATTTGATAAAGCAATTAGTGTTGTTTATCGGACGGATCAGGCAGATAATTTCGCTTAACGGTTTGTCTTTTTGAATATAGGTTTTTAAATTTATTAATCTGCTAGTCCACCTATAAGATATTGGTTGGTTTGGTAATGGATAAGCAATTATCGAACAGTTATTGGGTGGTGTATTGGTTAACCTCTAATTTCTATAATATCTTTTTTTCGATGAATGCACCTTACAAATAGGATGACTTTTGATCCAAAATTTCAACTGGTTGTTACATTTTCATTGTCCATTTGAAGCATCTTTGTAAATGACTCGATAAATTTTTGCATACAATTCATGTACATATCCACGGTGCTTTTATGAGTTTTCTGACTTGCGCTCTATTCTTTAAAGAAAAATAGATAGCAATAGAAAAGTAAATAGGTTTTCATAGATTTATGGCTTTAGCCTTTAAGATTTAGGACTAAGTAAAGAAAAATATATATTTATTGTTATATATTATGGTAAAATATTAAATGAGGCTACTACACCTAGAATAAAAATGTAAGTATGGTAATTCTTAACGGGTTAACTTTTTATCCAATAAGGAAATTGAATAATCTGCCCCCACATCGATAAGCCATTAATTAATTATAAAATTTTAATGCATTCCCCAACCATTTATTCGATAACCCAATACCAATAATCCATAAGCCAATTTTGTGGTTGGCTTATCAGTTACTATTCGGTTTTGAACACCCCTAAAAGCATAGAAAGAAAGCCTGATACCAAGCAAATTCTTACATCACATGTCCAAATAAGTGCATAAATCCAAATATTATAATTCCAACATATAATGAAAAATTCATATTGGTAATTTAAGAGAAACCTAAGGTAGAATATAAACTTGAAGGTACAAACTTTGTACTTCTCAGAAGGAGATTATTTACATGCATGTAGATATTTTAGGCAAAAAATGATGACTAGATATGCATGCACTTAATATTAAAAACAAAAAGAAACTCAAGGAAGATATTTTAAATCCCTATATTATAATTCCCACACAAAAATCCAGTATAACTTGTTTGCAAACCAAACGATCCCTTAGGTTTTTAGGCTCAATTTCAAGCAAGGAATTGACAATGTTGGCAAATCGAACATCAGTGACAAATAAAAAAACCTTATCTACAATCTGCATTTCTACAAGGTAGATTTTCTTAAATTGTGAAATTCCTGCCTCTATGTTCCCAAGACCTTTTAAAGTTATTCTTCAACCTCTACAATCAAATATCAAACACACAAAGATTTTTGTTTGCAAAACAAGTTGCAACCTTGTTGCCTTCTTTGTTCCAACACACTTCAAAAATGTTGTCATCGCCATTGTAAGTTTTTACAATTTTGTCCTCCTTCAGTGAACATATTCATGCATTTATCCAATAAACCACTTACCATGTATTCACCATTTGGACTAAATGTAACAGAGTAAATAGATTCCATGGATTCAAAATGGAAGACAACCTACTCAATAAAAAATAAAAGCATTCATCAAGAACGATACAGTTAACTTATTCTCACTCCCCTCCCCTCACATCCCCACCCAAATAAAAGGGATAGGTATATAGGTTATCGATAGTTCTATTGAATACGAGTAAACAAACCATATAATACTTGATCTTGTATTTGATAGTTAAAAAGTATAATTTTATTAAGGATCACTATATTTATCTCATGTGTTCAAGTAGACATAATGAGTTCACATGCGTTACTTGTGTCCGTTCAAGCTGGGAAGAAGATGCCCTTGTTCAACATCCCATAGCTTCACAGTAGAGTCAAATGAAGCACTACACATATAGACAGTAAAATAAAACTAATAAGCTAAAAGAAATAAAAAGTTAGGTGTAATACATTAAATCAGTACACACCAAAAATTCATTGTTGACGGCTAAAGTGAAATTATATCTCTTTGTATTATTTTACTCGCAGGGGGATTACGGGTGAGTTAGAAATCATTCCATATACATTACATAGTGAACAATGGAAGCATTGAAGATTACTAGTGATACATGTAAACACAACAAAGACAATTAGCATAAACCTTTGTGTCTAAAATTACATTAAGCTCGTAAATGAAAAGTGTACTAACTCTTATGATCACTTGTTGAAGGTTGAGAGTATTGCTTATGTTGTTGAGTCCTCAAAGAATGATAGTATCTCAAATAAAAACATAAGTATTGAACCATTGGATGGAATGAATGACTTATGGAAACCATTGAACAAATTGGTAACAAAAGTTGACACCTTAGACAATTCCAAAGTTCCAGTTCCAAAGTTCATCAGTAGTTCTCAACTAATCAATCTTGATGATTATGAAAATGAGGACGACAATGATAATGAAGAAGAAGATGATGAGAATGTGACTTTGCCAAAAGTTAAGGAACACAAAGTTATCAAACAAAATGTTCTACAAAAAATTAGATGTTGTTCAAGCTATAGAAGCGCCATCAAGTAGTAATAATAATAATATTGATAAAGGATAAGGGAAAAAGGGACGACGTGGAAGAACGAAAAAAGAAACAAATAATCCTCCTGCGAGTAAAACTTTATTGCTTAGCTATGAACAATGATCCAACCATAATCGACGACACTGATGTGTAATATACATCTAATCGAGAACTTAATGCTACCACCACATGTGAAATAAAATTATGATAGAAAGAATACTATAAACATGACTGGTACTAATAGATTGAATACCTTGCAAACAACAACTGTTGATTTGTATTGCTTGTACCAGCACCAGTTGGACTTCATTTGGTGGTAGATATCTCCTAAAAAATATAACAGTTAGCAGCTGATGTTTGATTTGATTAAATGAATCAACAAAGAAAAAGAAAGAACAAAAATAGATACTTTGTTATGTTATCTGAAATCATGCAAGCATGCATCTTGTTTCATGCATCATATCTGCACATAAACAACGAATTATTGACCAATTTATTTTAAACAGCACAATAGATATTCAAAGTCTTAGCGCAGGAAAAGGTGAAGCTAAGATGCATTAACACAACTAATACATAAAAGTAATTTTCTGAAACATGTGGAGGCTTAACTGTGGTATCTTCAGAACTGCTACTTTAGAATGTTAGGATAGAAATTACCTTAACTATGGTATCTTTAGAGCATGAAGTCTACAGGGAACCTGAGGGGTCCCACTCGATATCATTGATTTCATTCTGCAATGGCAAAGTCAACAAACCTTTAGTGTTCCAATCAAGAACATAGTTAGTGTTCAACTAGTAATTCAATTTGAACTTTGCTCAAACAGTGAATTATTTAGTACATCATCTGGTTAATCTTTTGACTGGTCTATGCTCACCAACTTTACATACGTAGATTATGCCATCAGTGGAGCTGGTGGAAAAGGCATTATTGTTTCGCCAATCAACATCAAGCAATGGACCTGAAAGGGGCTGTATAATAATAGTTTGAATATATACAAACCTACGAAATTAAGACAGAACAAGGGAAACAAAACACCTGAATAAAATTCAAATTGCTGCATCCATTCGCCAAACCTCATATTAGGAAAGTAAAGTCAGCCAAAAAAAGGTAGTAGAAAACTCACATTCCAATCAAGTGTCGCAAAATTCTTGTTTTTCTCAGTTTTTCGACATTGGATAGTAGAATTACATGGACCATCTCCAGTAGACCAAACTCTAGTAGTAGAATCTTGGGACCTAAATTGATATTGCACATGATTAGCTGTAAGAGAGATGATTCCTTAGATTAGTCTAAAACTACTCTCAAGCTTCATAATATCCCTGTGCTTATGATGGTCATTTCCAAATTCATAAAATCACAAGAGAACTAGAAACGTAAGTAGGAATATGAACACGAGTATACATATACGAGAGCAATTAAATGAAGAAATGGAAGTAATGCTTACCCAGATGCAAGAAAAGACCCTTTTGGACTCCAAGCACAACCAAAAACCTGGAACAAGAAAAAATTGTAATGTTAATATAGAAGACAGAAAAGATAAGATATTTATCATTTTTCCTATAAAGAAATCAACTGTATTAGGAAAACTTTATAAAGATGCGGTCAAACCTTAGATTTATGTCCTTCCAAAGTCGTTACATGATAACTAGGAATTTCACTCGGTAGAGAGGTTGCGATTGTGATGATATACATAGGCTCCAAATTTGTCTTGCAACAGAAGAAAAATTTTAGTGTCACAAGACCAACAAAATTTGGAAGATCATGAAAAGTTACTGAATTGACCATGAAAATGGAAGCTTCTACCATTTGTCATCTATAAAAGAGAAACGCAATATGCAGTTCAACTGAAAATGAAACAGAAAGCACATGACAATTGACATGGATTCTTGGAGGCTAAAAGCTAGCACAAAAAAGGCACTCCTTTTTACATTGGTGGTGTTTGACCAAAAACAACAAAAAACACAAATTATTTTTCTACCAAAGTACTTTTCTGTAAAAGTTGTTTTGACAAAAGTGTCTCTAGTTCAGAATAATATTAATTCTCCTACCTCTGAGGTATAGAGACTCTTTCTAATAAGCCCTCGATTCAAAAAAATATTATACATTAAAATGGTTATAGAAAAAAAATTAAATTCACAAAATTTAACTATTTTAACAACAACAACATATCCAATGAGGTCTGAAGAGGGTGGTGTATATGCAAGCCTCAAGTAAAGCATATCAAAGCCTCTAATAGAAACAAAACATCAAAATCTCCATAAAAAGTAGTTCAAAAGAAGATGAAAATTGAATTACTGAATTCAAGTAGGAGGAAATCATAGGGTGAAGACGCTATTATTGTGAATTGACGACAGCTAAAGAAACTGACAAAGGGTCAAAGGATTGTTCCTACCTATGATATATATATATATATATATATAGAGGAAAAATATGGTAAGTGGGAATTTGGGGAAACAGAGTATTTATATATTAGACTAGAATTAGAAATGTTTTAATTCCAAAAGACATTTTGAATAAAGTGTTCAATTACAATTGTATCCTCAAGCCATTTAAAAGAGTTGAAAGATTACTGAGATAGATTAAGAATTTAAACCAGATGTTTAAATTTGATAGTATATCACAATATATTTAATATTCTTCAGTTCACTTTATTGGTTTTTTAAGTCTCGAAATTACAAGATCTAAATCGTATTGTAGAATTATATATTTTTAAACCTAAACCCTAATTTTATTAGAACGCATAATTTTTCCATGTTTATTTTGATTTGTTAGTCTTTTAGGTCTTTAAGTTGTTACAATACCTAAACCCTTATATTATAGAAGTTATGATATTTCGAAACCTGAACACTACTTTTATAAGTAACAACATTTTAAAAAAAATTCATCATGTTGGAATACATATATAAGGTCTGACCTAAACACTGGTTTTATTTTTTAAGTTATTTTTGTTTATATTCATTTCTCAAACATTTCTTTTGTCAATTATTTCTCGTTAGTATTATTCATATGTTTTTGGTTAATTTGAACTTTGAAGCTTTTTTTGCTCATTGAGCTATGAATCTTAATTTCTATATGACTTATTTCACACAATTTCTTTTCTAGGGGATTTTTGAGACCATTTAAAATGAATTTAATGGTAAAAACATGGGATTTTAAAGTTTTTTTTATAGGGAAGGGGATCAAAGACCCAATATCCACTGAAAATTAGACGCATTTACCTTTAGGACATATTCAGGCGGCTGTTGGGAGACTTAGCTAAGATATCAATGACTTGTCGAGTTCAAGGGTGAGTTATACCCCCTCATGAGCAGAAAAAGTTTAGAGATAGGGAGAACAATCGTGTCGAGGACATACTACAAATCATTCTCCAAAAGATCACCGAACAAAATCGAGTGTTGGAAGATATGAAAGAGAATATTGAAGTGTTGAGTCAGATGATTGGCTGTCATTCTAGATCTATCCAGCTGATCAGGACACTCATGAGTCATGCAGTGCCTCATCTCCACTCAAATGAACTATTGGGGTTACCTAATAACACTAGGGCCAACCCCAATAATGGAGAGTAAGTAAGGACTTGCGTCGGGCCACGACGTTAACTAAGGCGCTTCTTGGGAGGCAACCGAAGGTGTTAACTACTTTCTTTTAAGTTTAGAATAATGGTGTGTTGTTTGTACAGATTGAAGTGTGGAAAGTGTTCGAAAAAGTGTAGGGTGGTGAGCAACAGGTCCAGTCGGCGAATCACCGAAGGGGTCGGCGAGCCTGACCTAATCCGTCGTTCGACTCAAGACATCTTCAAATTGGAGTCTGTAAAACTCGGCGAGCCTAGGAAATCATTGGCGAATCGCCGACCACATTGGGGATCTTGACGGAGACCACCGTTGGGACCCCCACACTAACTGGAGGTTTTGTAAAATTTGGCGAGGTAAATGAACACTCGGCGAATCGCCGAGAGGATAGGTGAGATCAACTAATGTTGCCGAGTGGGAGAAAACTGGACGGTTTTGTAAGCCAAAGCTTTAAAAGTTTCAAGGTCATTCACTTTCCCTCACTTTTTATCTTCCCAAGCTCACACCCGCACGCTTGTTGCTATATTTTTGCATTTTTAGTGTTGATTTCTCCTCAGAGTTGGATTACATTGCCGCCTAGCATTTCAATCTTCTCTTTATCGACACAAAAGGTTGGTTTTCTATTCCCCTAGTTTATTTTATCAAACATTATACTCATTTGCAATACCGTTATCTTATTGAAGTGTTCTGATCCTGCCTGATACGATTAGATTGTTTACATGCATGATTTAATTTGATAATCTTGCTCTAGTAGTTGTGATTGTTGAAATCCCGTAATTGTATGCCTTAAACTAGATTAAAATTTGAGGGGTCGTGTTTGGGTGTTATGGGTCTGAGCTTAATTGTACTAGTGCATGCTTTGATTTTATTTTTGGGGGTTGCAAGGTTGAATTCGAGAAAGTGGGTTGAAGGTAGGCACGTTGGGTCACTCGGCGAGCTGGGTCGAGCTCGCCAAACCACTCGGCGGTTTGGATAGTGCCCCCATCTCGCCTTTAATTTCTTGTTAAGTGAGTAGTTGCAGTCTGTAACTTTCGGCGAGAAGCCTTAGGTCGCCAAAAGCACTCGGCGACTAGCAGAAAGGTTTTTTATTCGCCCTTTGTCTATACCCCTGAACCTTTATGCACTGTAACTTTCGGCGGGCCAATCCTTTGTCACCAAAAGCTAATAGCGACGTACCGAGTGGTTTTCCCAATGCCTATTTGCTACAATTTTTGGGCTAATCCCTTCAATAAGCTCGATCTAACTCGGCCACAAAATTCGGCGAATAGCCCTCTAGTTTGGCGAGTCTTTCTGAAACTGCTCTAATGTGCTTTTTTTTAGGTTTCTCTAAATTCTATTCAAGATTTTAGAAACATGACTAAATATAAAGCTACTAAAAGAATAACGCTAGCTCAAGATAAGTCCAAAGGGATTGGGATAAAGGAGGATGTAGTTACGTCGAAAGGAAAAGCTTCAAAACTATCCACAACTACTGGGAAAGACAAGGGCAAGAGGCCCACTTCTGCCAGGAAAACTATTACCCTAGACCCTACTATTCCTTAATGGGCCAGGGGATACTACAGGGCGGTGCATGTCTTTCTAGCGGACTCACACTCAATTGAACTTGGTGAATTTTGTACTGATGTTCCTCCTAAGGTGACCTCGGGTACTGAAGCCTAGGCTCATGGTGAGGTATCGGGAACTGATGCCCAGACAGATGGAGTGACTGACTAGACAGGATCCCTTCTTAACCTCCCTCTCTATCTTTCTTTATTTCACTTTTGGATACTTTACTTCATTTGCATTTGAGGACAAATGGGTTTTATTTGTGGTGGGGTGAGGCCCACCTTTTGTGTGAATATTGATGTTCGTATTTTGTTTATATAGTTGGGTCATTGTGCTTAAAATTTTGTATTATACTATTTTTAGCGGATGTTTGAGCTTGTCGCTCCTATTGTCTTAAAATTGTAAATGATTTTGACCCTTCCAAAAAGAATTAAAATTTTTAGCTTGTACGTGTGGAATGTGGCTGTTCTGCAGCAAATTTGAGTCTCGGTTTTGATCAATATCGATGAATCAGATAGTGATGATAAATGAACAAACATGAATTTGCAGCTACGATGAGACCAAGTGAAGTTACATAGTCAATATTTGAACTCTTTGCATCTAGTTGTGCCTAGCCAAGTATCAAATTGATTCTCTTGTGATGAACGTTGCACACTAGCGAAAGTGTGGAGTCTTGTTTGACTTTGGTGTCGATGCCTTGTGTGATGAGCTTATTGTGAACCATGCATGAAAACACCTAGAATTTACCCTGTTGGTCCGGTCGACTAAGTAAGGCTATCTCTTGATATGATTTTAGGCAACTTCGAAGAGTGTGAGCTAATTTGACACATACCTTTTTTGTGGCCTACCTTGTGAGTGTATGAACCTCTTTTGAACACCCCTTGAGCCTTACTTTTCTTTGGAAGAAACTTGATGGAAACATGACCTTTCTTAAATCCATTACCCATAATCCTCGTGATTTGTGGTTGATTGAATAGCCAACTTAGGCGGGTGTGGCAAAAAGAGAAGGCAAGTCAAGAAGTGCAAGAAAAGTCTGCTTTAACCCATGGTTTTGAGAAAAATGGAACCCCTCCATATAAAAAAAAGGGGGGGAAAGAAAAGAAAGAAAAAGTTGTGGAATAAAGTACAAAAGAAGTGGGGTTTCCAAACAATCCATGGAAAGTAAATAATGGAATGACTTATGAGCACTAAAGAAAATGATGAAAGAAGAGGAAAGGAAGTGTTGAAAGAGCCACATTTGATGAGGATGAAACTCACTGAGTCTAAATGACCATACCTTTGCACTCAGCCCCATTACAAGCCTTGAAAATACATTTTTGATCTTGAGTAAGCTGAAACAATTGTTGATTCGAAAATACGGGCAAACATATAGGTGAAAGCATGCATTGTGTTCTTCTTTGTGAGAGGAAGCGTTGCATTTGATTTCGGAACTTAACTGATTAAGCCATTGTGTGTGAATATGGCATCATTCTTTGTGTGAGGGCATTCGAATACATTTGTTGAGCTCGAACTTGCAATTGAAGCAAGTATAGTGAGCTTGAGAATCTTTGATAATGGTGTGTCACAACTTGAGTCTTTGAGTATACAATTGATCCTTGCATGAGTAAGTTGAGTATTTTTGTGTACATTCATGATTGAGTCTTGTGTAGTACTATTTGAGGCATCCTTTTTGAACGGCTGAACTTGAGTTTTACTTGAGGACAAGCAAAAGTTTAAGTTGGGGGTGTTGATGAATGACTCATTTAGGGGATAAATTTTAATAGAATTAGTGTCCTCAAAGCATAGACACTACTTGGAAAAAAGGAACAAGGTGACTGAAAAGAACAAAGAAATGAAGGCCTGGAGATCACTGAGACCAAGTGGCAAGTCGCCAATCGTCCTGGAGATCGCCTTTTGTTTCGGTGTGCTAAGCCCTGAAGGAGAAGGTCAAGTCCGCGATGAATAGGAGAAGTTGACGCATCACCGAGCTGTTTCGTGAAGTAGTACTTCTATCAGCCAATGCCTCAAAACACAAGAATGCTGAAGGAAAAGGCAAGAAGGTGATGAAATCAACCAAAAGGCGGATCACCAAGCGTATCGGTGATCCCGACTAACTGTACCGAATGGTACTCCACAACAAAAATTTTCAAACAATATAAATACTTGTTTTAAATTTCTAGCTTAGTATCACTTCTATTATTGGATGTTTTCCCAGTTTTTGATATAGTCTAAGTTTTTGAGGGTTTTAGAGACTTTGTTCTAAGACCTTGAAGATTCAAAGGGTTTTAACTCCTAGAAATTGGAAGTGAATCTTGAAGATTCTTCACTTTTGACGTGTTTTAAGACTTCAAATCTTCATACTAGTTGATGACTCTAATATTGGTATAAATTTTTGTCTATTTTACATGTATAGCTAAAACACCAATTCTTGGGGTGTGATTTTGTGAATATGAGTTAAATTCTTTGTTGGGTCTTGCTAGTTGATGGTTTATTTGTTGTTTAAATGTGATTTCGTTTAATGGTTGTGTATGAACTTAATGGGATTGTAGTTGCAAATACGATTTCATCTTACTGTTTTTGGCTTGCTCTAGAGAGAGGTCGTAAAACTAAGACTACTAAATTGATAGCCATTGGTATTGGGTCGACATGGGTTCAGCTCGAGAGAGTGAATCATTTTCCTTTTCCCACACATTCAACTCGAGTGAGTGAATGGACTAAGGCGGAGGATCTGCTTAATGTGGCAACTCGGTGTTCAAAAGAAACTCAGTTGATTCGGGGTAAGTTGCTCGAGAGAGAATTTACCGTCACTATAGTGTAGCCTAGTCACAAATGTTCAACAATTTACCATCAAAAGCATGTACCTGAAAGTCTAGTTTATCCTGAATTCCAATCATATCCCAAGAATCCCGTCCCCTTATCTCATTTCCTTATATTTTTGTCGTTTTGTTGATTAGTTAATACAAACTCCCATTGATATTTGACGCTTGCGTCACCCCTTAGATTTATTATATTTTCTATTCATTAATATCTATAGCTGTGGCTTAATATTAGAACTTAATTTTATTTTTCTATTAATTCTCTAAACCACTCCATGTGGGAACGATCCCAACCCTTGGTTGGGTTTTATCACTACACGCGATCGTTGGCACTTGAACCGAACTAGTGTCAGTTGATTACGTTGGACATCAAAATGGTGCCGCTGCCGGGAAGTGGTGTTATTTGAGAATTTTTCGTTTAGTAAATTGTTTGTTCTTGTTAGTTGTAGTTTTACTAACTTTATTTTTAGTTTTATTTATCTTTAAGTTGTTCTTGAAGGCAGATACCTGAGCATGGCTGAGGTAAATGGTGGCAAATTGGCTGAGACGAATCAAGAAGACAAGAGGGACTTCAAGTTAACCGCACTGGTAACTGAGCTGAACGATTTGGCCACCAAAATGTCAAAGGTGGAAGACCAATTGAAAAGTCAAAGTAGGTACATACCCCCTTATGAGCTAAAAGAGTCTAGAGACAGGGAGAACAATCGTGTCGAGGACATACTAAAAATCACTCCAAAAGATCATCGAACAAGATCGAGTGTTGGAAGAGATGAATGAGAATATTGAAGTGCTGAATCAGATGATTGGCTCTCATTCTAGATTTATTCAGTTGATCAGGACACTCATGAGTCATGCAATGCCCCATCTCCACTCAAATGAACTATTGGGGTTATCTAGTAACACTAGAGCCAACCCCAATAATGGAGAGTAAGTAAGGACTTGCATCGGGCCACGACGTTAACTAAGGCGCTTCTTGGGAGGCAACCCAAAGTCTTTACTGCTTTCTTTTATGTTTAGGATAATGGTGTGTTGTTTGTACAGGTTGAAGTGTGGAAAGTGTTCGAAAAAGTGCAGGGTGGCAAGCAACGTGTCTAGTCGGTGAGTTACTGAAGGGGTCGGCGAGCCCGATCTAATCCGCCGTTTGACTCAAGACATCTTCAAATTGGAGTCTGTAAAACTTGGTGAGCCTAGGAAATCATTGGCAAATCACCGACCATGTTGGCGATCTTTACGGAGACTGTCATTGGGACCCCCACACTAACTAGAGGTTCTGTAAAATTTGGCGAGGTAAATGAACTCTCGGTAAATCACTGAGAGGATAGGCGAACTCGACTAATGTCACCGAATGGGCGAAAACTGGACGTATTTGCAAGCCAAAGGTTTAAAAGTTTCAAACTCATTCACTTTCACTCTGTTTTTTATCTTCCCAAACTCAAACCCGCACGTTAGTTCCTATATTTTGCATTTTAAGAGTATTTTTAGTGTTGATTTCTGCTCGGAGTTGGATTACATTGCCTCCTGGCATTTCAATCTTCTCTTTATCGACACAAAATATTGGTTATCTATGCCCCGTGTTTATTTTATGAAACATTATACTCATTTGCAATAGCCTGATCTTGTTGAAGTGTTCTGATCCTGCCTGATAGGATTAGATTGTTTACATTCATGATTTAATTTGATAATCTTGCTCGAGTATTTGTGATTGATGAAATACCATAATTGTATACCTTAAACTAGATTAAAATTCGAAGGGTCATGTTTGGGTGTTATGGGTATGAGCTTAATTGAACTAGTGCATGCTTTGATTTTATTTTCGGGGGTTGCATGGTTGAATTTGAGAGAGTGGGTTGAAGGTAGGCACTTTGGGTCATTTGGCGAGCTGGGTCGAGTTCCCCAAACCACTCGGCGGTTCGCCTAGTGCCCCCATTTCGCCTTTAATTTCTTGCTAAGTGAGTAGTTGAAATCTTTAACTTTCGGTGAGAAGCCTGAGTTCGCCAAAAGCACTCGGCGACTCGCCGAAAGACTTTTTATTCGCACTTTGTCTGAACCCCTGAAACTTTGTGCACTGGAACTTTCTGCGGGCCTATCCATGTTCGCCAAAAGCTAACGGCGACACGCCGAGTAGTTTTCGCATCGCCTATTTGCTGCAATTTTAGAGTTAATCCCTTTAGCGAGCTCGATTTAGCTCACCCACGAAATGCAGCGAGTCGCCCTCTGGTTTGGTGAGTCTTTATGAAATTGCTCTAATGTGCTTTTGTTTAGGTTTCTCTAACTTCTCTTTGAGATTTTACAGACATGACTAAATCTAAATCAGCTGAAAGAATAACACCAGCTCAAGAGAAGTCCAAAGGTATTGCGATAAAGGAGGATGCAGTGAGGTCGAAAGGAAAAGCTTCAAAACTACCCACAACTACTGGGAAAGACATGGGCAAGAAGTCCACTTATACCAGAAAAACCATTACCCTAGACCCTAATATTCCTTCATGAGCCAGGGGATTCTGCAGGGGAGTGGATGTCTTTCTAGCAGACTCATACTCAACAGAACTTGGTGAATCTGGTACTGTTGTTCCTCATGAGGTGACCTCGGGTGCTGATGCCCAAGTTCAGGGTGAGGCATCGGGCACTGATGCATCGACAGATGGAGTGACTGACTAGACATGATCCTGTCTTAACCTACCTCTCTCTCTTTCTTTATTTATTTTTTGGATACTTTACTTCATTTGCATTTGAGGACAAATGGTTTTTATTTGTAGTGGGGTGAGGCCCACCTTTTGTGTGAATATTGATGTTTGTGTTTTGTTTATATAGTTTGGTCGTTGTGCTTAAAATTATGTTTTATACTATTTTTAGCGGATGTTTGAGCTTGTGGCTCTTTTTGTCTTAAAATTGTAAATGATTTTGACCCTTCCAAAAAAAATTAAATTTTCGGCACCACTTGTACGTTGGAATGTGGCTGTTCTGTAGCAAATTTGAGTCTCGATTTTGATCAATATCGATGAATCAGATAGTGCTCATAAACAAACGAACATGAATGTGCGGCTACGATGAGACCAAGTGAAGTTACATAGTCAATATGTGAACTCTTTGCATCTCTTTGTGACTAGCCAAGTATCAAATTGATTCTCTTGTGATGAACGTTGCACACATGTGAAAGTGTGGAGTCTTGTTTGACTTTGGTGTTGATGCCTTGTGTGATGAGCTTACTGTGAACCATGCGTAATAACACCTAGAATTTGCCCTGTTAGTCCGGTCGACTAAGTAAGGCTATCTCTTGATATGATCTTAGGCAACTTCGAAGAGTGCGAGCCAATTTGACACATACCACTTTTGTGGCCTACCTTATGAGTGTATGAACCTCTTTTGAACACCCCTTGAGCCTTACTTTTCTTTGGAAGAAACTTGATGAAAATATGACCTTTCTTAAATCCACTACCCATAATCCTTATGATTTGTGGTTGATTGAATAACCAACTTAGGCCAAAAGCCTAAGTTGGGGGTATTGAAAAAGAGAAACCCATGGTTTTGAGAAAAATGGAACCCCTCCATATAAAAAAAAAAGGGAAACGAAAAGAAAGCAAAAGAAGAAGAATGAAAAAGTTTTGGAATAAAGTACAAAAGAAGTGGGGTTTCTTAACAATCCATGGAAAGTAAATAATGGGATGACTTATGAGCACTAAAGAAAATGATGAAAGAAATGGAAATGAAGTGTTAAAAGCGCCACATTTCACGAGGATGAAAGTCACTGAGCCTAAATGATCACACCTTGGCACTCAGGCCCATTACAAGCCTTGAAAAGACCTTTTTTATCTTGAGTATGCTGAAACAATTGTTGATTGGAAAATACGGGCAAACTTATGGGTGAAAGCATGCATTGTGTTCTTCTTTGTGAGGGTGAACACTGCATTTGATTTCAGAACTTTAACTGATTAAACCATTGTGTGTGAATATGGACTCATTTTTTTGTGTGAGGGCATTCGAATACCTTTGTTGAGCTCGAACTTGAATTTGAAGCAAGTATAATGATCTTGAGAATCTTTGATAATGGTGTGTCACAACTTGAGTCTTTGAGTATACAATTGATCCTTGCATGAGTAAGTTGAGTCTTGTTGTGTACATTCATGATTGATTCTTGTGTAGCACTGTTTGAGGTATCCTTTTTGAATTGCTGAACTTGGGTTTTACTTGAGGACAAGCAATAGTTTAAGTTGGGGGTGTTGACGAGTCCACAAATTGGATTCATTTAGGGTTATATTTTGATAGAATTAGTGTCCTCAAATGCATCTGTTGTCTCAATATCTGATGTAAACCCTAAAGTTTCAGGTATTTGGAGTTTGTTGCAAAGCATAGACACTACTTGGCAAAAAGGAACAAGGCGGCTGAAAAGAATAAAGAAATGAAGGCCTGAATATCGCAGAGCCCAAGTAGCGAGTCGCCGATCGTCCTGGAGATCGCCTTTTGTTTCAGTGTGCTCAGCCCTAAAGGAGAAGATCAAGTCCGCGATGAAAAAGAGTAGTCGGTGCGTCGTCGAGCAGTTCTGCAAAGCAGTACTTCTATCGCCCAATGCCTCAAAATGTGAGAATGCTGAAGACAAAAGCATGAGGCAATGAAATCAACCAAAAGGCGGATCCCCGAGAGTATCGGCGATCTTGACTAACTGCGCCGAATGGTCCTCCAAAGCATAAATTTTCAAACACTATAAATACTTGTTTTAAATTTCTAGCTTAGTATCACTTCTATTATTGGAACTTTTAACAGTTTTTGAGAGAGTCTAACTTTAAGAGGGTTTTGGAGACTTTGTTTTAAGACCTTGAAGATTCAAAGGGTTTCAACTCCAAGAAATTGGAAGTGGGTCTTGAAGATTCTTCACTCTTGACGTGCTTTAAGAATTAAATCTTCATACCTTATTGATGGAAACTGATATTGGTATAAATTTTTATCTCTTTTACATGTATAGCTAAAACCCCAATTCTTGGGGTGTGATTTTGTGAATATGGGTTAAATTATCTATTGGGTCTTGCTTGTTGATGGTTTATTTGTTGTTTAAATGTGATTTCGTTTAGTGGTTGTGTATGAACTTAATGGGA
The DNA here is from genome assembly GCA_029582545.1 of Solanum lignicaule. Taxonomy (NCBI): domain Eukaryota; kingdom Viridiplantae; phylum Streptophyta; class Magnoliopsida; order Solanales; family Solanaceae; genus Solanum; species Solanum lignicaule. The sequence goes on along the minus strand of JAJOOF010000412.1, from coordinate 9,108 downwards.
TTGTAGTTGCAAATACGATTTAATCTTAGTGTTTTTGGCTTGCTTGAGAGAGAGGTCGTAAAACTAAGACTAATAAATTGATAGCCGGTGGTATTGGGTCGACATGGGTTCAGCTCGAGAGAGTGAATCCTAGTCCTTCTCCCACATATTCAGCTTGAGGGAGTGAATGGGCTAAGGCGGAGGTTGTGCTTAATGCGGCAACTCTGTGTTCGAGAGAAACCGAGTTGATTTGGGGTAAGTTGCTCGAGAGAGAATATATCCCCACTATAGTCAAGCCTAGTCACAAATGTTCAACAATTTACTATCAAAAACATGTACCCGATAGCCTACTTTATCGAGTATTTCTATCACATCCCAAGAATCCCGTCTCCCTATCTTGTTTCCTTATACTTTTGTCATTTTTGTTGATTAGTTAATACAAACCCCCATTGATAAGTGACGGTTGCGTCACCCCTTAGATTTATTATGTTTTTTATTCGTTAATATCTATAGTTATAAATGATAAGAACTTAATTTTATTTTTCTATTAATTCTCAAAACCACTCCCTGTGGGAACGATCCCAACCCTTGGTTGCGTCACCCCTTAGATTTATTACGTTTTTTATTCATTAATATCTATAGTTATAACTGATAAGAACTTAATTTTATTTTTCTATTAATTCTCAAAATCACTCCCTGTGGGAACGATCCCAACCCTTGGTTGGGTATTATCACTACACGCGATCGTTGCCACTTGAACCAAAATAGTGTCAGTTGATTACGTCGAACATTATAACACTCGCCCCTTTCTTCTTTTGTTTGTCACTGTGGTTAAAGTGCTATGTATACCTTAAGTGATTTATATCTCATGAATAAGTTTTGCTTATTTTGGATCGCTGCAAGTAGTATCAAAAATGTGATTGCGTTTCTCTTCCATATATTTCGAAACTAGGTAAATTACCCGTTCTTTGCACGGGATTGAACTCTTTTATTAAGCTTACATATGATTATTCAGTAATATCCGTATTTTTGGTACATACTCTACATTGTCAATATCATTTTCCCTTCAGGCATAGCATTTCTACGAAATTTTAAAAGGCTATATTAATAACATAATCATAAACTAATGACTGTAAATAAAAAAATACCAGAATCTGTAACAATAGAATGAAACAAAAAGGAAAAAAGTGAGCCCACTAAACGCACAGTGTCCCCTTAAGGAAAATATTCCCCTCTAGTACCTTTGGTTTAAAGGAATAGATCCTCTCAGATTAAAACGATTCTATTCACTAGTGTATTGATAGTTTGATACAAATACAATGGTGTAGTAAGCCACTCAACAGGAGCTAATTAAGTACACGAATATTTATTTGTGCAGAAGAAGAAGAGGTTCAGAATTTATGTTGTTTTAAAATGAGAGGAAATTTATATAAAGAAGGAAAAAAAGGCCAATAAGTCCAGCCTAAACCCACCATTCCAGCCAACATTTTACACTAAAATTTGTCCAGAAATAGCCCAAACAAAGGTCCAAACCCATGTCTTATTCATCAGAAAAATGCCAAAATGAATTAAGTCATAATTCTTTCATCAATTTTCCGCTCCTTCCCCCTCAAATGGCTGAAGCCTCAGGTCTCTTTCATCTTGGACAGAGGCTCTTCTCCATTTTCGGACAAGCTTCAATAACTACATCAACACTCCTCAGTTCTCTCTCTTTGTGACAGATTCAGTCAAGAAGCTGCCAAAGATTTCAGATTTATCGATTTTCTGAAGAGAAGAGGCTTTATTCAAAATTCAAACGACTATGTAGCCCTTTGAATCCCACCTGAATTGCAATAAGAGGAACCCTAGTTCGTCACTATAAATAACAACTCTTACATCTATTTAAAACCAAGATTTTCTTCCCCCGATATCACCTTGAACCACTACTTTCTACTCTCAAAAAATATCTTTTGTACTCTTTCGATCTCAGCTAAAAACTCTGGTTTCGAGGTAACTCGAGTTTGTTGTTATTCGAACGTAGGCCTTTGATCAAAGCACCTCTGTTCACTGCCCAGATACAGGTAACTTTCCCCTTACTTCCTCTCTTTGTCACTGCGGTTAAAGTGCTATGTATACCTTAAGTGATTTATATGTCATGAATAAATTTTTCTTATTTTGGATACACTAAAAGTACTGTTAAAAATATGAATGTGTTTCTCTCCCATATATTTAGAAACTAGTTAAATTACCTATGCTTTGCATGGGATTGAACTCTTTTATTAAGCTTACATATGATTATTCAGTAATATCCGTATTTTGTATACATACTCTACATTGTCAATATCATTTTATCTTAAGATAAAGCATTTTTACGAAATCTTTAAGTGCTATATTAATAATATAATAATAAACAAATGAATGTAAATAAAAACATACTAGGATCTATAATAATAGAATGAAACAAAAAAGAAAAAATTGAGCCCACTAAATGCACAGTGTGCCCCTAAGGAAATTATTCCCCTCTAGTACATCAAGTTTAAAGGAATAGATCCTCTTGGGATAAACCGATTCTATTTACATGTGTATTGATAGTTTGATACAAATACAATGGTGTAGTAAGCCACTCAACAGGAGCTAAGAGCACGAATATTTATTTGTTCAGAAGAAGATGAAGAAGAATTTCAGAATTTTTGTTGTTTTAAAATGATAGGAAATTTATATCAACAAAGAAAGAAAAAGGCCAAGAAGTCCAACCTAAACCCACCATTCCAGCCCTCCTTTTATAGTAAAATCTGTAAAAAAAAATAGCCCAAACCCGTTTCTTCTTCATCATCAAATTACCAAAACGAATTACGTCCTTTTTCTTTCGTCAATTCGTCGCTCCTTCCCCTTCAAATGGCAAAAGCTTCAGGTCTCTTTCACCTTGGCCAGAGGCTCTTCTCCATTTTCGGACAAGTTTCAAAAACTCCATCAACTCTCCTCAGTTCTCTCTCTTTGTGACATATTTTGTGAAGAAGAGGCCAAAAGATTTCGATTTTCTAAATTGTAGAGGTCTGATTCAAAATTCAAACGACTATTTACTCCCTTTGAATCCCACCTGAATTGCAATTAGAGGAACCCTAGTTCTTTACTATAAATAACAATTCTTACATCTATTTTTAACCAAGATTTTCTTCCCCCGATATCACCTTAAACCACTACTTTCGGCTCTCAAAAAATATCTTTTGTTCTCTTTCGATCTCAGCTAAAAACTCTGGTTTCGAGCTAACTCGAGTTTGTCGTTATTAGAACATAGGCCTTTGACCAAAGTACCTCTGTTTACTGCCAGGCAACAGGTAACACTCGCCCCTTTCTTCCTCTGTTTGTCATTGCAGTTAATGTTCTATGTATATCTTAAGTGATTTATATGTCATGAATAAAATTTGCTTATTTTGGATACACTGAAAGTACTGTTAAAAATGCGATTGTGTTTCTCTCCTATATCTTTAGAAATTAGGTAAATTACCCATGCTTTGCATGGGATTGAACTCTTTTATTAAGCTTACATATGATTATTCAGTAATAACTGTATTTTTGATAGATACTCTACATTGTCAATATTATTTTATCTTAAGGCAAAGCATTTCTACAAAATCTTAAAGTGCTATATTAATAACACAATCATAAACTAATTAGAGTAAGTAAAAAGATACCAGGATCTGTAACGAAAAAATGAAAAAAAAGGAAAATATTGAGCCCACTAACTGTATAGTGTCCCCTTAAGGAAATTATTCCCCTCTAGTACCTGAGGTTTAAAAGAACAGATCCTCTCTAGATAAAATGATTCTATTCACCAGTTTTTTGATAGTTTGATACAAATACAATGGTGTAGTAAGCTACTCAACAAGAGTCAAGTACACAAATATTTATTTGTGCAGAAGAAGAAGAAGAATTTCAGAGTTTTTATTGTCTTAAAATAATAGGAAGTTTATATAAAGAAAGAAAAAAAAGGCAAAGAAGCCCAGCCTAAACCCACCATTCCAGCCCACATTTAACACATAAATCTGTCCAAAAATAGCCCCTATAAAGGCCCAAACCCGTGCCTTATTCATCAGCAAAATGCCAAAACGAATTAGGTCATTTTTCTTTCATCAATTCGTCCCTCCTTCCCCTTCAAATGGATAAAGTTTAAGGTCTTTTTCACCTTGGACAGAGGCTCTTCTCCATTTTTGGACAAGATTCAATAACTCCATCAACACTCCTCAATTCTCTCTCTTTGTGATAGATTCAGTCAAAAAGAGGCCAAAAGATTTCAGATTTATCGATTTGCTTAAGAGCAAAGGTTTGATTCAAAATTCAAACGACTATTTACCCCTTTGAACCCCACCTGAATTGCAATAAGAGGAACCCTAGTTCGTCACTATAAATAACAGCTCTTACATCTATTTTTAACCAAGATTTTCTTCCCCCGATATTACCTTGAACCACTACTTTCTGCTCTCAAAAATTATATTTTGTACTCTTTCGATCTCGGCTCAAAACTCCAGTTTCGAACTTACTCGAGTTTGTTGTTATTTTAATGTAGGTCTTCGACCAAAGCACCTATGTTCACTACCTGACAACAGGTAACACTCGTCCGTTTCTTCCTCTATTTGTCACTGCGATTAAAGTGCTATGTATACCTTAAGTGATTTATATGTCATAAATAAATTTTGCTCATTTTAGATACATTGAAAGTAGTGTTAAAAATTAGATTGCGTTTCTCTCCCACATATTTAGAATTTAAAAACTAGATAAATTACCGGTGCTTTGCACGAGATTGAATTCTTTTATTTAACATACATATGATTATTCAGTAATATCCGTATTTTGGATACATGCATACTCTACATTGTCAATAACATTTTATCCTAAGGAAAAGCATTCCTACGAAATCTTAAAGTGCTATATTAATAACATAATCATAAACTAATGAATATAAATAAAAATATACCGGGATCTGTAACAATAGAATGAAACAAAAAGAAATAAAATTGAGCTCATTGAATGCACAACGTCCCCTTAAGGAAATTATTCCCCTCTAGTACCTGAGGTTTAAAGGAATAGATCCTTTCGGGATAAAAGGATTTTATTCACCAGTGTATTGATACAAATACAATGGTGTACTAAGCCACTCAATAGGAGACAAATACATGAATATTTATTTGTGCAGAAGAGGTTGAAGAAGTTCAGAAATAAAATGAGAGGAAATCCCTCCATTTATAGACAACAAAGGGTAGTGTCAACAAATGTTCATTGTGCTTTCTCAAAAAGGTCAAAACTCTTTGGAAAAGTTACAACCCTTCAGAAAGGTAACAACCTTTCATAAAAGTCACAACTTTTCATAAAAGTCGCAACTCTTCATAAAGTCATAACTTTTTATAAAAGTCACAACTTTTCATTAAAGTCACAACCGTTCAGAAAAGTCATAATTTTTCATAAAAGTCACAACGTTTCATGAAATGGGAAGACTAGTTTTGGAAATAAATAAATTTAAAAAGGAATCCTGGTTTGTGGTGGCGCCACGTAGGTCCTACATACAAGATTACATAGTAACGAACATTAATAATGTAAAGGAAAATAATAATTATAACATCTTATCATTTATCCTTCAATTAATCATCTTTAATTTAATTTTATAATTTATCCTTTTGCCTCCAGGAAGTATTACTATTTCATATTTTTGGGAAATTAGATGAACATCAACATGAGATATTAAATTTTCTAATAAATAAATAATACTTATATGTACTAACAAATACTAATAACAATAACTATGCAAAAACATAAACAACAAAGTTTAAAACATGTACTAAAAGACAACAATTAAAATTTATAAGCATAAATTAATGACTGTAAAAAAAAAAAAAACCAGGATCTATAACAATAGAATGACACAGAAAGGAAAAAATTGTTCCCACTGAATGCACAATGACCCCTTAAGGAAATTATTCCCCTCTAGTACCCAAGGTTTAATGGAATAGATCCTCTCAGGATGGAACGATTTTATTTACAAGTATATTGATACAAAAACAATGGTCTCAGTGAGCCATTCAATAGGTGCAAAGTACTTGAACATTTAATTGTGCAGAAAAAGAAGAAGAAATTCAAAAATTTTGTTGTTTTATAATGAGAGGAAATCCCTCTATTTATAGACAACAAATGATAGTGTGAACGAATGCTTATTGTGCCTTATCGGAAATGTCGCAACTCTTTATAAAGTTAGAATTCTTCGAAAAGGTTAGAACCTTTCATAAAAGTCACAATTTTTCATAAAAGTCGTAACTCATCATAAAAGTTGCAACTCTTCATACAAGTCACAACTTTTCATAAAAGTCACATCTTTTCATCAAAGGGGATGACTATTTTTGGGTAACTCTTCATAAAAGTCGTAACTCTTCCTAAAAGTCATAACTTTTCATAAAATTCACATCTTTTCATGAAAGGGCCAGGCTATTTTTGGAAATAAATAAATTTAAAAGGAAATTCTAGCTTGTGGTGGTGCCACTTAGGCGGGACTATGGTTTTTTTTAATATAAATACTAGGTAAATTACCTGTGCTTCGCACGGGATTGAACTATTTTATTAAGCTTACATATGATCATTCAATAATATTCATATTTTCGATATTTACACTACTTTGTCAAGAATATATTATTTTAAGGCAAAGCGTTCCTCCGAAATCTCAAAGTGCTATATTTTATCTTTTTTGTTATAAAATATGAGTCATAGAGAGATTTTAAGTATAAGAAAGAAGTCTATGAAAATCTTCATAAAAATAGTTGGTCATAATGAAATTTGCTAAATTCCAAAAAGTTATAAAGAACAACATCAGACAATAAAGAAGAGATCAAAAAACCTCGAACAACAACACTCCCAAGTAAAGTGGAACATCACGTCCATACAATAACATAATTAACTAAGCTCAAATGGAAGACCTTCAGCTCCTTTCTTAAGAACCTCCATCAATCTATTTTTATCATAGTATGACGCATCATGTATATGTTTAAAATGAGCCTAAAATTGTTAGTATCATAAATGTTTTTCCTCATTGTCTCAGAGTAGTTATTACTATTGCTTATGTTTCATATCACCCACCCCAACTTATTTTAAATTGAACCATAGTTATTTTTATGGTTATAGTATGCAGTTACAAAGAATTAATGCAATTATCAACCAAGAAGTAGGTGGCATCTGAATGGAACTATTTACAATTGGATATTCTAAACCAAAATTTTGACACATGACATATTAAAAACTTACAACATAATTTTGTGAGCACTTGAACTCAAAAATATCCACAAATAATAATAAAAACAACCCTACTTTCCGAGAAATCAAGAAGAAAAAGGCATGTTGCTAAACATATTTTTCAAAAACATAGTCTATCAGGTTGTATCCAAGTTTACATTTCACAAATTTAATTGAAATAATCCAAAAGAAGGATTTGTTACTGCTTTATTAAAAAACACAAAACTTTATCATAATAAAGAGTTATCACTATAGTAAAAATGATCTTCAACAACAATTAATAGCATAGTTGTCGGTAAATATGTATTGTAGAGGCAATTGATACTCTCTATAAATGTTCCAAAAGATTATAACAACATTGAATCTAATGACAATTAATTAATATCGGTAAAGGCTCTAGCACTCTTCGTTAATGGGCCTATTTATTGGTGATAAATATTATTTTTGTTATTGTGTATTTTGGACAATTGTTTGTTTCAAGAAAACCTGATCTCTTATTATGCCCAAAAACAAGGGACGAAGAAATATGACAAATTACTTAACTTGCGACAAAAGAAGTGGGTTAATTGTGTCTATACTAATATTCTAGGAAGAGTGAATGACATACGAATTGTTTGTACCTAAGAAAAAACAATCAAAATAATATACTAACTATGGCAAGCAAGAGAACAATCTGTTTGGTTCTTTTAACAAACTTCATCATTGGTTCCGTATGAGTTATCACATATTTGTTGTTGTGTGCTATCAAATATAGTACAACCCACAAGCAACTTTCCCAAAAAGTTTATGAAAAAACTTGTAGAAAGGGACAAAAGCGAAGATAAATTTTCAACCATCCTTACTGAAATTTTTAACAGAGTTCAAAAAAGTCACCAAAATAGAAAATAAAAAATGCAATTGATACATTAATCACTATGACGTACAGTAAAATATTAAGCTTCATGAAATATGAAGAAGAAAACTTTGAGGAATGAAACACACTTCATAAGAAGTTTAATTAATTTATTTGAATTCGACTCCCCTATGGGAAAAAAAAACACAAATAATAGTGACAGGAAATCCCTCTATTTATAGACAATAAAAAATAGTGTGAACAAATCCTTATTGTGCTTTATTGGAAAGGTCACAACTCTTTGGAAAAGTTACAACCCTTCAGAAAGGTCACAACCTTTCACAAAAGTTATCAAATATAGTACAACCCACAAGCAAATTTCCGGAAAAGTTTATGAAAAAACCTGTAGAAAGGGACAAAAGAGAAGATAATTTTCAACCATCCTTACTGGAATTTTTAACAGAGTTCGAAAAAGTCACAAAAATAGCAAATAAAAAATGCAATCGATACATGAATCACTATGACGTACAGTAAAATATTAAGCTTCATGAAATATGAAGAAGAAAACTTTGAGGAATGAAACACACTTCATAAGAAGTTTAATTAATTTATTTGAATTCGACTCCCCTATGGGAAAAAAAAACACAAATAATAGTGACAGGAAATCCCTCTATTTATAGACAATAAAAAATAGTGTGAACAAATCCTTATTGTGCTTTATTGGAAAGGTCACAACTCTTTGGAAAAGTTACAACCCTTCAGAAAGGTCACAACCTTTCACAAAAGTTATCAAATATAGTACAACCCACAAGCAAATTTCCGGAAAAGTTTATGAAAAAACCTGTAGAAAGGGACAAAAGAGAAGATAATTTTCAACCATCCTTACTGGAATTTTTAACAGAGTTCGAAAAAGTCACAAAAATAGCAAATAAAAAATGCAATCGATACATGAATCACTATGACGTACAGTAAAATATTAAGCTTCATGAAATATGAAGAAGAAAACTTTGAGGAATGAAACACACTTCATAAGAAGTTTAATTAATTTA
>JAJOOF010000410.1:0-40505 GCA_029582545.1 Solanum lignicaule | reverse complement strand
TATGTTTATCTTGATTTCTAGCTTGTGTTTTCAGTTAATCATTCCTGAAATCATGAATAAAATATTTACATTATTCGTAGGCTAACCCCTCCCCCCCCCCCCCCCAACTCTCCCTTTTATTAAAAAAAAATAATTATTGAATATGGATTGATCGAATATTATATTATATTGATTTTCATCTATTCTATATATTTTCAATTGATTGATGTCCAATTCGTTCGTATATTGACAATAATCGATTGATATCTGATCAGATTATATATTGACAAAAATCAATTGATAATCGATCCAATTCATTCATTTGTCGTGAATAGAATAATTCAATATTGGTGTAAAGTGTAAACAATTATCACTGCAAAAATTTCAAAAAGTAAAAAAGTTGTTGCTATGTTTGAAAAATTTATCTGTCCTATTACATGTGATGACAAAGAACTTTCATAGTCTATAATTTTTCATACACGTGAAACATTTAGCTTCTTTTTTTTAGTGCTAATATTACTAAAAACCCATGTGAGAATTAAATATAATTATTATTAGTTTAATTGACATTTGAGCATAAAAAAACATATAATTTGAAAAACTAAATAATAGGAGTTTTTATTTTCAAAGTTAAAAACTATATTTAAATTGAAGTTGTATTTGAATATGAATATAAATTAAAGTTCTTTTTTTTTTCTTGAGTAACTATTCAATGTGAAAATAATTCTTTTTTCAAATTCTGTAAAATTTTGGGGTTCAACTTCAAGTTGAATTTTGAAACATTATAACAATTTTATGTTACAAATTAAAATTTTGAAAAGGTAAAAACTATCCATAACTAAATGAGAATAACTTCTTTTATTTAAATTGATTTTAATTTTTTTTTTGTTTTATCTTATTGAAGTGATTTGTAACTGTTAAATTATTATTTTTTCTCTTAAACTTCATATTTTGCAAAAATGTATCACATTAATTGAGTTGGACGGAGCAACTTTTGACTAATCAATTCGTTTCACTTAAATAATACTAGTACTTTCTTTGTCATATTAATTAGACTGGACATAAAATATAAAAATACAAACAAAATATTGAATTTTTTCCTCGTATTATGCTAAAGATGTGTTGTATATAACACCCAATTAATATTCTTTGAATCGTGTCATTTTAAACATGAGTATTTTGAAGGATAAAATAAGAACATTATATAAAAACCTGATATTTTTCAAGTAAATAAATAATCTAATTAAGTATCCATTGTTCTATAAATATATTTTCATTTTATACTTGTCATTTTTAACATATCAAGAAGATTTTAGGTTTTTTCATATTTAATCATTAGTATTAGTTACTTATTTTAAAATTAATTTTAAGCATTAATACTAATTATCAATTAATATAGACATTATAATAAAATATTCTCATATCAATCATTATTTTCTTAAAGAATGTACAAAATCCAAAACAGACAAATAAAAATGAACGGAAAAAAGTATAATATATATATATAAATAAGTAAATAATAAATCTGACCGATTATCCGTATAAACTAACATACATGTGGGAAATAGCTTATTACCTTCTAGACCTAGCTCAACTTCTACTATAACATATATACTAAATATATACCAACAAACTCTTTGAAAGGAGCTTGGATTATTTAATAACTTCCAGATCATCCATTTCTATTGTCTTTTTTTTTTCATACATTAATAACACACACACAAAAGAACTCATTGTCTAAAAATCAAATTATCGTTTTGTGAAGGAATTAGGAATGGGAAGAAAACCTTGTTGTTCTAAAGAAGGTTTAAAGAAAGGATCATGGACTAAAAAAGAAGATTTACTTCTTACTGAATATATTAAGGATTATGGTGAAGGTACTGGATGGAGATCTCTTCCTAAGAAAGCAGGTAATCACTTTACAAAAAATAATTTTTTTTTCGAGAAAAATCAATCAAAAACAGTTTGTCTACCTTCTAAGACAAGTACAATATCTTCATTTTATGATTCGATGAAATATCTTGAATTTTATGTTGAATTGCTAAGGTAGAAGAATGCAATTTTCTAGTAATGAGTATTGATCAATTCGATGCAATATCTTTGTCAAGTTTCTAATTTGCATATAGTGGCGGATCAAAATTTAGACGTTGTGAATTTTGAGTTAATGAAAAAGTGGCTTCAAAATGTATGTAATACTACAAATTACTCTGTTTTTAAAGTTGTTTCATAGAATTATTTGTGTTTATGTAGGTCATTTTCATAGCTAAAGTTAGAATTTTCATTACGAACAAAGTCAAAATATAATAAAATAAACAATATATGAAAACGTCAAGGGAATTCCATACATATTATGTGTACCTAAGAATTTCTTTACCTAGTTATATAATGTAGTTTTCTGACAAATAGGGTATCAATTATGGAAAAATTACAGAAATCTCACATTTTAGTTTACTTATTATCATTATCCCCTATAAGTTTTACAAATCTCCAAAATCTCTCATTTTTACGCATCAAATTAGTGTATCTCGCGCATCAGATTAATGTATCTCGCGCATCAGATTAGTGTATCTCGCGCATCAAATTAATGTATCACGTATAAAATGTACATCAGATTAGTGTATCATGTATAAAATGTAATGTATCTTACTTAACGATTAATGTATCAACGCTTATATTTTTGTATCCGTTTGAGGGATATCTGTAATTATAAACTTTTAAGGGATAAATTATAATTTTACCTTAAAAGTATGTGATTTCTGTAATTTGCCCATCAATTATCACCATTTTCAAGAAAGTTGTGGTTAATTTCACCTCTGATCACCCCGATTGAATTATATAAAAAGTTTATTTTATCAATGCACTTATTAACTTAAACTAGTTAGTTAACTAATTAAATGTAGTTCACATATTTTAGGGCTACTAAGATGCGGCAAGAGTTGTAGATTAAGATGGGTGAATTATCTTAAACCGGGACTCAATAGAGGGACCTTTACATCCGAAGAGGACAATCTTATTGTTCGACTTTATACTCTTTTGGGTAGTCGTTGGTCCCTCATTGCCGGAAGAATACCCGGTAGAACAGACAATGACATCAAGAACTATTGGAATACGAGTCTCCTCAAGAAACTCAAAGCACAAGGAAATGAGCCGCGGAAACACAAATCTCAAGCAAAAAAAAGAAGGAAAAAGGAAAAATCGAACGTTTCTTCCCAAATTAATCGAAAAAATAACGACGAAAATAAGACGAGGAGGAAGAAGAAGGAGAAGATTGTCAGAAAACATAATATTGAAGATGAAGTAGCAACAAAGATTGAGGAGCAACCACATACACAGGATTCCGCGCAAGCAGTATCAGATAATAATCACAATTTCACTAGTAAGTGCATATGTGATTTTCTAATGGAACCTTCTATTGTGTCACGTTTTAAAAAAATAAAAAAATTAGCGGTTATTTAAAACAAATTAATTATTAGGTGATGTATATCAAAACCGCTAAATATAGTATAGTTTTTTAAAAAATAATATTATTTACTCATATATATGATTTATTTATTTTTTATGAAATTTTATCGAATGACACAAGCCTATGTTTTTCTTTTTTCTTTTTTAGGTTCTTCTAGCAATCAAGATGGCACAAGTAGTGCAACCTCTACTAGTGAAATCCATTCTTCATCTCATAATATTGAAGATCAAAACCAAGATGAAATTTTTGAGAAACTTCAAGTGATAGATGAATTACTCCTCAATGATAATTTCCTTTTTCCACCTGAAAAATGCATAGAGTTCAATAATAATGAAAACCATATGTTATTTGAGGAGGTCTATGAAGAGTATTTTCAACTTGTTTATGAAAATTCATGTCATTTTTGAGCAGTGATGGATTCAGAATTCAAATATTATGAGTTAAATCTTCAAAGTTCTTAATGTGCATTAAATATTCGTTATCTATTATTATATTTTTTTTATATAAATTTACGATATCGAAAATACTCAATTTATACGCACCATATGTTTTCAAAGTCATCCGCATTCTTTTGTCGGCTTATTTTAGTCTATGCAATTTAGAGTTTTAGGTGCTTTGTGTGTCATTGTTACCTCAATGATCCTCTCACCTATATTGTGTATTTTTTTTTATCATATTAATATGAATAAACTTGTATTTTATAATATTTTTCGTATAATTTTTGAATATTTAAATTTTATTTTAAATAATTGAATTAATGTAATCTAACTTAGCTTTAAAAATTAGTCAAATTGACTTTCGAAAAGTGCACCATGACAATTGATAACTAAAAAGAAACAGAGGGAGTACGTGATTTTTAAAAAATAATAATAATTTATATTATATGAATATTAATTTTTTTAAAGTATAATTTTTATCGGAACATAATAAAATTGTAATTTAAAGTGTTTTTTCTATAATTTTTAATATCTTAATTTTATTTTGAATTTTTTTTAGTTATTTTAGCTTAAGACATTAACTAAATTAACTTTCAACAAGAAAAGAATATTACATAAATAGAAATTAAAAAAAATAATATTAAAGTTCAATATATTCCTACAATATAAAGTATTTTATATTATTAGATCATATTTCATTGCCATTTGAAAGGCCAAGCAAATGAAGCAGTTGCATTACACCTCCAAAATATGTGTTAATTTTTTCATAAAAGGCTATTGAATACGTTAAGGAAAAATGAAATTTTTACAAATAAATTTTTAGAAAAGTTGATAAATTCTTAACTGATATCAATAATTTCGACTATATAGAAGAGTGAAATTCTGGGACAACTATCAAGGACAATTTTAGCATTTTATTATCTATTCATTTTAAAATTATACAAATTTTATTTTTGAATTTGTCAAAATATATGTTCACGTGGCTACATGTTCTCCTCAAATTACATGATTGATTATTGTTTAACGATTCTGATAATTTGATGAAAAATAGAAATTAGTTAATCATTAAAATTTTAAATGGAAAGATTCATTTGAATTTTGGGTACTCGATTGTTGAAAATTGGTGGTGAATAAATTGAAAATATGTGACATCATTCACATTTTTTTGAAAAAAAAAGAATCTTAAACGATTCAAGCGACAAGAAAAAACTCTCATCAAACTACCACCTTTTGTGGAAAAAAGAAGAATAAAGCTGCAAATTTTTAGCGTGAATTCAGTTTTAATCGGACTTTAATATAGATATCGGCCTTCATAAGAAAAAATATAAATATTGGACACGAGGTGAAAAAAAAAGAGTTAATATACTTAGAGTAGAAAAAGAGTTGAAACTGTTTATATGCATTTTGAAATGACTATTTTGCTTCTATTGTTCTTTACCATCAAGTTATTGGAATACTGACATATAATCATCAATTTAAATTTAAGAAATATTTTTTAAATAAAACTTATGTCTCCGCTTCTATAATGTTAATCATAACCTTTAAATTCTGACAACGCTTTTAATTATGTCAACCACATGTTAAACTTATGTCTTGGATGAATGTTGGGGTGCATTGTAAGACTCTTCCAAGGTGATTTTTGATAGTTAGGGATCAAAAATAGGTACATTTTCTTGATAGAGAATAATATACCACTATGAGTGAAAACACATGCAACACTATTAAGTATTGTTTTTTCTATGATTTTTAGTCAATTTCACGGGCAGAGCTAGTAGCTTGTATGCGAGTTTAAACTTAGTAGATTTTATTTTAATAATATATTTGTGTTAATTAATTCATTAAATATGTGTAAATATTAAATTTGAAATTCAGTTATTATCTCTTAAAATCATTATTATAAAATTCAGAAATTCACAAAATTAAAATCCTTGCTTTCACTCTGATCGGATGTTAATTGTGATTTGATTTGCACGTTATAATCAAGGGTCCGGAGCCAAAAGGGCAACTTTTTTCTTTCAAAAAACAAAAACGGCACATCAAAAAAAAATTTAACCTAAAGGGCAAAATCACTCCGTCAGGAGCGATTTTCTTCTGACAAAAGTTGACGTCGTCCGTTAAAAAAAAAAATCAGCGATCTTCTCAGAAAAAAAATCTTTTTTTCTTCAAAATCACTGCTATAGCAACGATTTTGGTTAACAATAGGCATGAATAGGTATTTTTATATTATTAATAATTAACAATAGGCTCATATAGGCATTTTTATATTATTAATAATTAACAATAGGCATGAATAGACATGAAAATAGTAGCACTAGGCATGAAAAACGCTGCCCCTGCAGCGATGTGTAAGGAAAAAAAAATTCGACTTAAAATAGCTATTGTGGTAGTGATTTTTAATTTTAAAAAAAAAAGAAAAAAAGTTTTTGGACAAAAGCAGCGATTTTTAGTCATTGTGTTAGAGGGAAATCGCTTTGTCAGGAGCGATTTTGCCCTTTTGGTTTTAAAAAAATTTGATGTGCCCTTTTGGAATTTTTGACAATTTTTTTGCCCTTTTGGCTCTAGACTCTTATAATCAATCATTTTCCTAGTTAAGGTAAAACATTCTTTGTGCAATTTTATAGGACAAATTGTAATGACCCGGAAGGTCATTTTTGGTAATTTCAAAGTATTCGTTGACTTTAGTTAATTAGAGTGACTAAGGTTATTTTAGAGTTTTTGCATAAGACATGTGAAGGTTTGGAATGGTAGTTGAAACATTGTATGTGAAAGACTGCGTGGAGTTGACATTGTGTGTGATTCAATAGTGTTACCTCGATGAAAATGTTTTATCAATTTTAAAATTTATGCTATCAACCTTGGGTGGGATCCATATTTATCATGAAATGCTTACATGGAGTGAAAGGGAGCCATAGTTCTGAAATTTTGAAGGCTAGAATGTGTTTGTTAAGAAGACTTTGATACTAGTGATGGTTTGAGAGTAAGGTGAATGGTCGTAGTGATTATAATGGTTGTTAGTATTGAGAGTGTGAGCTTTAGTGGAATGATGTGAAGAGTATGTGGGGTTCGATAAAACAAATATGTGAGCAATTATAACAGGGACTAGATTGGGGATTGTGGGTAGCTAGAAAATTAAAGAGATGGAGTCATATGAATGAAAATGTTTGATATTGGCACTATGAAAGGAGTATATAGTGTTCTTCGATTTTGGCATCTACTTCGTTTTGGATATGGTTTGGAGTGAGATTCACTACATATACCCACACTTGTTTTCATATCTATGGGTGAATCCCTAGTGGTGGATCGAGTGTACCGATCCTGTGATTGTCCTCTTGGTAGGGTGAAATTCTTGGGTAGATTTGGTCATTTCAGTTATGGAAAATTTGGTATTGTTTGCGATAGTTGAAGTATACCAATAGTTCTACACGCATAACCTTGCTTATAATCCCTTGTATAAGAGCTATGAAGAGTAATAATTGTCTAAAAGTGTTGTTAAAGGTTCTACATTTTGAAGTGTATCGTTTGTTGGATGTTTACTTAATCATTTCCTTCGTTGGGCTAGATAAGTTTGATCCTCCCTTGAGGAGTATCTGATGTCGAAGGATCATATTTTTATAGTTTAAGTTTATGGAAAGATTGTGTTGTGAGAAGGGAAGCTTGATAAAAATCTGTGATGGTTTGTGCATTATGGGTGTCTGGTGGTTGATTCAAGCTCACTTATGATCGTAGCCATTGTTGATTTAGAAGTTTATCTTGGTTATGTGAGAAAAGATTTGTCATGATAGTTGTGTTAAGTTCCAGTGGGTTCGAGTTTAAATTGGGTTCATGAGTTAGTTTATGGCTTGATAATCACAGTTGATTTATAGATCTGCCAAAGTTTAGTTTTTAGTAGTTGATTTTGATGGAATGGCCTTAAGGAGGAGCTCATTTAGAGAGATGGACACTGACTCTGGAAGATAATATCTTAGGTTTTTGGTAACGTCGGTTATTCTTCCTTCTTCTTTCTTGTTCGAGGACGAACATGGTTTTTAGTGGTGGATAATGTAATGACCCGAAGGTCATTTTTGATAATTTCGAAGTATTCGTTGACTTTAGTTAATTAGTTGATGGATAATTGTGAGTAATCGATAATTAATGGGCTAAAGTGATCATTTATTTAAAACCCTATACCAGTTATACCATATAATTAAATTAAATTAGTGAAATTTACCACTTTGAATTATACCTAATTATTTAATGTTCAGTGTTAATATTATTATTTAATGAAAGTTTTGACCGTGTGTAGCATGTTATATTTTTGGTTTGGGTGGGGACGAACTGATAAAAACTTTGATTTTTGTTTGTTAGCGAAAGGATTCCAGGGAATTGAATCACTGACGAGTAGGAAATCATTAGAATCATGAATTATAGATGGGGATTTACATGAAAAAGGGCAAGATTTTGACAGTGGGGTCATGATGTCGCCGCCACTGATTTGTTTTTTGTAACAGTGGCTTCGAAATTAATATTATTAGTCGTTTATTATACTATAAATTCAGTTTTTAATGTATTGAGATATGTAATTAATTATTAGGTGTATGATATTATGTGAATACCATTTGAATTCGAATATTGGGAAAACTGGATTTAACCCTAGACTTGAAACTTGAAAAATATGATAGTTGATATGTTAATTGGCATCAAGATTTACGAACTTGATTATATTGGGTGAATTTTTGGGTCAATGCTAAATACATAGTAATATGAGTGTTGTTAGTTTTGAAGTCTTATTGTGGGTATTGATTTGAATAGATTGTATTGATTTGAAAGTACAACGAAAGAGGAAGGCTCAAGTACCGGAGTGATTGCTCGATTGTTTGAGGCAAGTGGATTTCTAAACCCTTGTTAAGTGTATGAAATTCGTGTATTTCCTTGTAATATGTGTTTGGGGGTAATGAGACTTGGTGATGAGTTGACTTGTCCACATTGATTAATTCTAATGATGAAAAAGGGGTAATAAAAGGCAATATGATTAATTGTTTGTGTGTGATGTGTTGAGAATGGTTTGAAAAGCTTGTTGAATCATTGTCGATGTTGTATCATGATTGTGTTGTTGTGAATTGTGCAATGTTATGAAAATGGTCATCTCATCATTATTTGTGTGAACATGTCATTTGCATGGTTCTGAGACATGGTTGTGACAAATATTATGTGAATTGAGAAAGAATAAGAAATTAAAGAGGATGTACCATTTCGAGGGACGTATCGCGCGCCGCGATGGATACTATATTTCGAGGGACGTATTGCGCACCGCGATGGTTACTATTATCGAGGGTCGTATCGCGCGCCGCGATGGATGCATGGACAGATATGTCCCCCATGGGTCCCGGACTGAGAGACAGCAGGTGTGTATCACTAGGTCAAACATACATCACTATACTTGACATTGCATTCCATTGCATTGCACATATTTATCATTAGTGAACTTGATATTGTGTTTTGGTGATCTTGTGAGTGCCTTTCTGTGGAACTTTGATTGATGAATATTGAGCGTGTTGTTGAGGATATGTAATTGTTAGAGTGTTGTTGTTGAGTTGTGTGCTATGTAAATTATGAACTGTTAGGTTGGGCTGGTTTAAAACAGGTTGTAGTTGTGGAGGTTGTAATTGATGAATATTGAGCTTGTTATTGAGTATATGTGATTGTTAGAATGTGTTGTCGAGATATGTGCTTATAAATTGTGAACTGTTAGGTTGGGCTGATTTTATGCAGGTTGTAGTTGTGGAGGTTCGGTTGGGGTGTAAGGAGTACCCGTATTCTATCCCCTTAACTTGTGTTTAGAGGTTTACTCGCTGAGTACCGCGTGGTTTGGTACTCACCCCTTGCTACTACATTATTTTTGTAGGTTACTAGCCCGGATCTTTGTGATATTTTCTCTTCTCCTTGTCTGAGGCTTCTTGTGGATGTTTGTGAGGTAGCTGCTTGTCATTTCAGCGGACCTTCTTTCTCCTTAATTATGATCTTGTTCTATTCTAGAAACAATGACATTTGAAACATGTATTTTCTTTCAACTTTGTTATAACACGTTAAAGGCTTGTACACGTGACAACCAGATTTTGGGGATATTTTTGAGTTGATTATGAAATTTCCACATTTTATTGTAATTGTTGAGTTTTAGGCTGACTTGTCTTGGTGGAAGAAGACGAATGCCATCACGTCCATTTTTGGATCGTGACACAAATTTTCGAATGAAACTATTTTTTTCAACTTAGCTTGACAGAAAATTCTATTTACTTTTTTGATTTCACACTAGATGTATGATATTCAATATGTTTTTTTCTCCATTTCACACTAATTTTTTTTGGTATCGAACCGAACATGCCTAAGTTGTGCAAATATTTGCACTAAGGTTATTTGCATGTAAACATATACTCCCTCCGTTTAAAAAAGAATGACCTACTTTCCTTTTTAATCTGTTTCAAAAAGAATGATCTCTTTCTTTTTTTGGTAACATTTTAATTTCAGCTTTCCACGTGACATGTTTAAGACCACAAGATTAAAGGGCAATTTTGTACATTTGACATAACTTTAATTTATGTCCACAAGATTCAAAAGTCTTTTTTATTTTCTTAAACTCCGTGTCAAGTCAAACTAGACCATTCTTTGTGAAACGAAGGGAATATATTTTAGGAATAATTCAAGATAATATTTTCTGTTTTTAGGTAAAAATCCCTACATGTTCATTATTTCACAAAATTATCTCTTATATAGAAGCCACAAAGGGTGAGCAACTTAGGGTTGTTAGCTTGTCATCTTATTTTATTTAAGGGTATTTTTGTCATTTGACATCATTAGAGAAATTCTATTGTATGAGTAGGTAGCGCATAGCAACTTTAGGAGTATATATGGATTGCAAAATGGGTATAATTTAGGCGTATTCGTTCGATTCAATTCATTTTAAATGAGTTTGTTATCCAATCATTTAAAAGTGGGTCAAATGTAGATCAATTTATATTATCTATCATAAAATATGAATAATACAGCAGTAATCATCAATCGTACTCCCCTTAAATTACGTATGGGTGTAGAAACATCTAAGAGTGTGGTTGTTATAAAAAAAATACTTTTTAATTTTCTCATATTTTGAAAAATAATTATTAAATGGACTTATTTTTCTCTAATCTAAGAAAAATAAATTTCATACATAATGTAATTAAGGGTGGAAATTTCCTTAAATTAGGGAATATTTTTCAAAAAAATTCTTAAATCTCACCACCTGAAATGGGTTCAAACATGGGATTCCAATTTCCTACCCTAGTCAGACTTCCAACCCCGATTTGAGATTCAAATTTTAATCTCCCGACCTCGACCCATGACCACTTATTTTTCGAAAAACGGAGTAAATTCAATTTCATCATGCTAGGTGAAAAATTGGAGAAAAAGGAATGTTTTGTTAATAGGAACAAAAAGGTGTTTGCTATTATGATATTAGTTGGCATTTTTATGATAACAAATACTTTAACTTGTCTTAGTATGAAGTTAATCTATTAAATATGTTAAGATATTTCATTTAAATATTCAAATTAAACTTTGTTTCAATCGAATATCTTAATAAAAAAAAATTCCACCTTTGTACAAAAATGCACCAATTGTTAAAAAGTTGCCAACATTTTCAAAATAGTAGGTGTATGAAGGGGTTGGGGTGAGGTTGTGGCAGTTATAGAGTTAACATTTTTATTAAGGGAGATTGAAATTTAAAAGGTAAACATAAAAAAATTAAGGAGATTCAACATTTATTATATATAATCTTAAAAAGAATAAAAACTAACCTTATATATAATATAGTATTTCAACGATGAACCTCTTCCACACTGCTAGAAAATAAAAATTTGGGGACAAACAAAATTTTATAGCTAATTAACAACAAAAGTCCTATAATGCTGATTTCATTTAACTACGAATTAACGACGAGTTATAGGAAAATTCAATTAGCTAAAATTATTTTTAGTGACACATAATTAGCTAAGAATTACTAATAAATTATGTGACTAATTTCTTATTTTCTTATAGTGTCGATACACTGGCTCCACCTTCTTCTTTTTTCGAACAGTTTCAACATCCTCGTTGAGAGTCGCTCTGCGAGACGTCTAGTCGTCTCTGAACTGGAGAGCCTAAACGGCATTGAGGATGAGTCAACAACTTCCTCGCTCCTGACTATTCATATTACGATTTATTCATAATCAAGGTTCTAATCGCCTAATCAAGGAGCAGAATTCTCTGCTCCCCTAAAAAAAACTCCTTTTTGTATCCTTTAGTGTATGATTTGACTCCACTCAATATATCATGCCCATCAACAGACCTACTGTAATTGTATTGGGGTGCAGCTGACATAGGAGTGGGGGGAGGGGTATTTCCCTCTATACCCCACACACCTTAATTATGATTTGAATGACATATCGTGATCAATAATTTTGCTAATTAAAAATGCCTTTTTCATTATCTTTTCGAAGAAAATTATTGTACTTGGTGGGGTTGGGGAGGGGAGGGGCGGGGGAGGATTATTATTGTCCATACTCCTCCATGCCAAACACATGAAAGAAGTTGTTATGAATGGGCCTAGACCAGTATTGGCAAAGCGGCCCAACACCAAATTAAGTGGCTATTGTGGATCCGGGTTGATAAATAGAGTCTTTTGAGAGCCAAAAGAGGTTTATGCAAATTATGATTATGCTTAGGCAAAGAGTGTGCTTCTCATCCCCAATTCTCTCTTAGTTCCCTCATCCCTTCTTCTCTATAGTTACTGTTATTGTTCGAGTTCTTCATATTGTAATTGCACATTTTCGTATGAATCAAAGCTTGTTAGTTTGTTCTCTATTGTTGGATTGTTGAGTTTGAGAAAATCACTACAACCATTTTAGTGTTTGTTACAGAAGTGTTACATTTTGAAATTATGTATAATGATTTAACTTATAACTATACTATTTCTTGCCATGATTTTCTTCAAACACGAAATTTTGTGTAATTATGTTGATATTAAATTATTTGTACCTTGATAAATTTGTATTGAGAAGAAAAGAAAACCCCAAATTATGCATTCTTTTCAAAGAGACTATAGAGTGCTAAATCCAAAACAATCTTTTTGGTATCTTTCACAAATTAAATAAACATGAAAAAAGATTTCACTATATGATTTGTACCCTTTTAAGATCTTATATTATAAAATAATTTCAGTTAATCAGCTCGATCGATGCTTAATCAACTTTATGGATGTCACTTGTAGTCAAATAGACCGGTTAAATAGAATTTGAATAAATAAAAAGATTACTTGGACTTGGGTTTAACTAAAATGGACTAAATATGAATGATGACTCAATTCGTTCAAATCTTTTCAAATTTAATTATTTTTTTAATAATTTATTTGATTAATTGGGAAGGTTAATATGAATCGAGCTGATAATTAATGGGTCATTAACCCTCCAAAACATGTCATATTTGGATTATTTGCATTTCTTTTCCTATTGTGGTGGTCATTAATTTATATCCCTCGTAAAAATAATTCTTTTAAGAGAAATAAATTTATATTTTTGTATCATAAGATTCGTAAGCTATACTTAGTCATGACTTCAGTTTCTAAAGAACTTATACTTTAATATTAGGCAAAAGTAATTTGATAGTTAAAATGACAAAATTTAAAGGGCAGCTCATTTGAAGGGCATAAATTAAAAATCAACTCATTTGAAGAACCAACATGCAATTTATGCTTATGTTTCATGGAATTAAAAATAATATCGACCATCTCACTTGGTGATGGGAAGTTCGCCCAAGTTGTGGCGTCATAATATTCTAAGTTCTAACTAGTCGTGTCTTCTGATCCGATTCAATCAGAGAGCTATCTATTCGGCATTTTGTTCACAATTTTAATTCTTTAAAAATAATTCTGTACACCAATTTTACGGTATATTCCATCAATTTCTTTCCAAAATAAATTATTTGACTTTAGTGGCAACTAAAATGCATTAATTCTATCACATTTTTCTTTCCCATTTATTTATTAAAAAATTTGGTTGGAAAATATGGATTATTATCATTATCAATGTTTTTCTATTTTTTAATTATTATTTTTGGTCTGCAAAACACATGACAGTTGATGGGTTGATTTTTCAACGTACATAAATACGAGAACATGCTATGTTTTACTATATTAGGATGTGTTGGTAGAAGGAGATTATTTTTCATAGAAAATATTTTCTAAGTTTTAGGGAAATTAAAAAAAAAATATATAGTATCATTGTATGAGTATTTATATATATAATCTAGAAAAACACTATGGGGTGGGAGGGGATGGGAATGTAGCCTCGAGGGTGGCAGAGGTGAGATGGTCAAGAGGTAGGATGTCACGATCCAGACCGTCGTGATTGACACTCACACTAACCCTCCAGTGGGAGAACCACTACTACAACCCAAACCAAGCAACTAAACCAAAAACTAAAGCATTTAAGGATATGAAAACAGGAATAATGTCTAGAAATTGAAGTTCCCATAAACTTTCAAAAGATCTAACAACTAAACAATGTGGAAAACACACTTAGAACCTGAAAGTTAATGTACCAAAACATCTAACAGAGAACCAAAGTCTAAACAAGAAGGGTCACAACCCCAAACTAACAACTAATAACCAACTAGAAAAGTCTAAGTCTGAAATATGGCATAGACGAACGAGAACTCATGGCAGCTCGGAAGAATCGGTTCACCCTTGAATTCGAACAATGTTCATTGATTTTCTAAGCAAGGTCTGTCAATTGCCGCTTGAAGATGTCATGTACTCAACTAAGAAAGAGCAAGTGCAGTATCAGTACACAACCACAATGTACTGGTAGGATCACGCGGCTATCCCACTAAGTGTAACATAAGCAAGTCAATACAATATTACAAACATGCAACATACCGAACATATACAATATTGATTATCACATGCTCAACAATATACATTTATCACAAGTCATTTGTCCTCTCATGGAACTCAAACCCAAACTGTTAGCATACCGGAACATGGTATCCGATCCAATGTTTATGCCGAAACGTGGCAATCGATCCCATTATTATGCCGGAACGTGGCAATCGATCCCATAATTATGCCGGAACGTGGCAACCGATCCCAATTAGTATACCGGAACGTGGTATCCGATCCAATCAACACACCACAATCACAAGTATATTCTCAATAATCATACAATCAAGAAGTGATTCATGGCATATAGTTATTCATCTATCTCATTTACAACAAGTGTGATCAATAATGCAACATTCGCATACATACATGTATCATAATGAAGCAAGAACAAACATACATCACACAATCATAGAATCAGAACCATCACCTACCTCAAAACAAGCTTCAAACCCTAAGAAACTTTATCCTTCTTTTTTCGGATTCGTTTCGCTTGTTCTTGGTCTACAAACAATCAATATAATACGAGAATCAATAAACAATCACTAATTACCCGGATCACTAACAATTCTAACAAACCCTAGATCAACCCATGATCCTAATTATCCAATTTCGGGTTGTTTCCATCATAGACTCTAGATCAAAACCCTCCCCTCATCGATATTTACCTATTAGATTACGTTCTACGAATCGAAAAACAGATTCGGTGAGTTAAAATCTTACTTTTAGCCTCAAGAATGGTGGAAAACGCTCAAGAAAACACTTAGGATTGTTCCTTAGCTCTTAAAGTCGAAAAGTGCCTAATAAAACATTTTTGGGGTTTATTTACGACTTTAAGTCGCGTTTGGCCCGCCACAAAGACCCTCACCCCGCTACAGCGGCCCCGCCAGAGCTACCAAAATCCCTGCCAAAGCGGGTTGCACGAAACAGTGAGCTATTTTAATAATTCCAAGACCCCCATTTCAAAACACACCTTTAACCAACGACGCTCAGAAAATATCGTTCACGCTAAGATCGATTCCGGGATTTCTACTCACCCGAATTCAATTCCGTAAAGTCGTACAGATTCCTTAACGACGTATCTAATTACTCATGTAATCAAAATCATAAATAAGTCACCCGATTGTTACCAGATTTCCCCACACCTCAAAGACTCCAATTTCGTCCAATCTGGACTAGGTTGTGAAATTCCAAGTTACTACGAAAAAATTTTCCGACCCAAAATTTTTCCCCGTTGGCTTTTTCTATAACGACGGAACCCGATTGTTACATAGGAGTTTGAGGAATTTGGGTGAGCGGGGATGATGTAATAAACATAGATTGTCACTTATCGAACTTGTTTTCCCCTATTTCCATAAAGGAAGTTGTTTTCTTTATTTTAAAAAAACAATTCCTAGAAAAAATATTTTCTAAAAATTTTGGTCAACCAAACATGAGAAATAAGAAAACATTTTTCAAGTCTTCATACCAAACACACCTTAATAGCTCATTTGGTACGAGGGATAAGGATTAACTAGTTTCGGGATTAATTTTAGAATGAGTTTATCTCATGTTTGATTTGGATAAAATCACAGAATAACTTATTCCAAAATTATAATGTTATTTTTATCACACATTGAATATGCGATAACAATCTTTGAAATAATTGATTTTGACATAAATAATTTTGGGATAATTTATTCTGACCAAACGAACCCTAAATATTAGAAATTGAAATGTTTCTCACATTAATATGATGAAAAAAATAAATACATTTTCATACTTTTTTTTAATCAAACTTCACATAATTTTTTAGTAAACTACAAGGTATCCAACTATCTTGGATGACAAGCTATAAGTTAGTAGATAGTTTCCCTCACTTATGTTTTACTTAAAAAAAAGTTATTGGATACTTAGATTAAGTAAACTCAGTTTTTGAGTTTCATCTTGATTGATTTATTTCTGTTCGTGTGGTGTAAATTATATATTTTATCTTTGCTTAATATTTTTTTATACCATCATATATATAATTAATGGGATGAATCTCTATACTTATTTTCTTGATTTATCACCTTTTAAACTATAAAAATATCTAGAAAATTTAAAATACAACATTCTTTCTGTCAAATATATTATTTATCAATTGTATTTAAGTTTAACAACTTTTAATTTTGAAGGTTTACTCATCAGACTAACAGAGTTGTGGGCTTTTAAGACCATTTTTGCAAATTGGGCCACCAAGTTGTTATTAGAGAAACTTTCACATATAGTCACTCAAAAATAGCCTAATTACTCTTCGTAGCTATAGTTTGATAATTACAATTCGTAGCTACATGTTATAGGGAGGAGAGAGGCGAGCGAGACTGGGAGAGAGAGGAGATAGATAGGGCATAGAGTGGGAGAGAGAGGAGATAGATAGGGCATAGAGTGGGAGAGAGGTGAATTGTATATGTATATCGGTTAGAAAATTGTATATTATACATATGTATTTGTATATATAGCAAGTGAGATTGGGAGAGAGAGGAGAGAGGCGAGCGAGATTGGAAGAGGGAGGAGAGAGGTGAGCGAGATTGGGAGAGGGAGGAGAGGCGAGCGAGAGAGGTGAATCATATATGTATATCGGTTAGATAATTGTATATTATACATATGCATTTGTATATATGACAAGCGAGATTGGAAGAGAGAGGAGAGAGGCAAGCGAGACTGGGAGAGGGAGGATAGAGGCGAGCGAGAGATGGCAGAGAGTGGGAGAGAGGTTAATTGTATATGTATATCGGTTAGATAATTGTATATTATACATATGTATTTGTATATTCTGGCGAATTATACATATACAAACGTGGCTAATCATACAAACTCGAAGTCAGCCCACGTAATTAATGTATAATGTTAGTCGCGAGTGGTAATTATAGCAAATTATAGCTATGATGAGTAATTAAGTAGTATAAGTTTGTTTAACCGCGTAATTTTCCCTTGTTATAATTGCAAGAGATTAAGTTTTGTACGTTATTCTTAAGTGAAATTGTTTTACATTTTCATTATATATAACTTATATCATTACAAGTTTGTGAAAAACTTAATCCATTACGAGTGTAAAATAATTAGTTTCAATATATATAATAAAGTAATGAGCTACAATAAATATAGTCATGTTTTTTATTTACATAAAAAAATAGTCAAAAGTCATAGAAAATATACATTGACTATACATTATAGCTTACAGATACATAAGCTATACACTGACTATACATTATGATACACTCAAAAAGATGAATATTGAATATAATTTAACTATACATGAAGTATACACTGACTATACAAAAAGTATGGATTGACTATCAATCCCGACCAACTCAAAATCGTCTCTCAAAAATCCCACATTTTAGATATGAAATCCTCTCGATGTTTCGAGTCTTTTAATATATAATGCGCTCAAAATAATTCACATTTGCGGTACATCGACTTTTAAAGAAAAAGGAAAGCAACAAAGAAAAGAAGGAGGAGGAGGTAGACGACGAAGAAAGATGAAGAAGAAGAAAAAAAGGTTGTGTGGCTATTTTTTTGAAAAAAATTATGATCGAATGACCATTTTAGGTAATTTTTATAAATTAGGCTAAAAAAATGATAAGTAAAGTTTATGATTTGATAATTTGCATCATTTACCCTATTTTATATTGTCATTTTACATAAATTAATAAATGTATCACTACTAACTAACTGGATTAATTAGTGACGGACAAATTTTATTACTAAATGACGAAATCTGTTATTAATCCTACTTAGCAACAAAGCGATGACTTCGCGACAGATTTTCGTTAGCAACGAACAAAATAACGGTCCACAATTTTTTAGTAGTGTATTTATGTACAATGAACAAAAACTTTTTTCATAAATACGAATCAATTGCATTGACGAGGACATATATGGTACAACAACTGAACAAAATGGAAAGTCGTCCCTAGTTAGGTGATATATTGATTGATACAATTAATACAACATAAAGACATGCATCATGATTGAAAAAAAATACTAGTTATTATCCTCTTTCTTTTTCGAGTTTCACATCTTAATTTTCGATTGTTTTTTTAATTTAAAATTATTAATGTTTATATATTAAAATACATCTCAAAACTATATCAAGCCAATTATTAGTAGTTGTTTTTACCTACCTGAATTATTAGAGTGTAAAGCTCACAAAAAAAATAACAAGTTTAAGTATATTTTTGAGCATTATCTCTTTGTGTTAATGTACTAAGGGGTTGTTTAGTAAAGTACATCACAAAAAAGCATGCAATGCTTATCATTTTTAATATACCAAACAAATATTGCATAAGGTAATCTCAATATAATTAATCTCGTGAACATTCAATGCATATCTTTTTTTTGGTTTGCGAATTAGATGAAATGGGTACGACAATAATTGAAAGTTTTTTCACGAATCGCCTCTCAAATTAAATGGATTGATATTTATTTTTTATCCTTTTAGCATTATTAATAAATTATATTCAACATTGTTCTTTACTTCATACACCCAATTACAAAACAACTATAGTTGTATCAATCAATATTCCTTCTGGTTCATATTAAGTGAATTGTTGAATTCTTTTAATAGTTCAAAATAAGTAAATTATTCAAAATTCAATTGAAACTGTTTTTCGTACTTATTTTTCATTTAATGAAATTCATAATTACTGTATATTTATTTGGGAGAATAATTTAAAAATAATTGGAAAAATATAATAAAATAATATTTTATTTATATTCTAAAATATTTTTTTAAAAGAATATGTCATGTCCAACCATTCATTTAAACATACACCTAAGTCCTAACTAACTGTGGACAACTTTTCAGTTTGACATATTGCAGATCTCATAAATTAGGTCAATATAAGTATAATAAATTATTAATTATTAAGTATGCACTATAAAATTATTTCTTTTCTACCATGAGTGGATATATTATAAAATTGGAAGAGAATTGAAGTTGAGTTAAATAAATTCTTTATAGATGGTCCATATTTTTTTAAGAATACATTTAATGATTTGAGCTATATGAGAGTGGAGTGGTGTCGCTCTTTGTGTTACTATACTAGTTAGATTGTCTGGTCGAGTGTAGTAGAAAAAATAATGCATATATTATTGTTATGTATTATTAGTATCTTGTTTGGTATATTTTTTCAATCTACATATAACTAATGCAATATTAATATATAAAAAATCATGTTATTAGCAATGTAAAGGGGTTTAATACATGTATTAGCATAATTAAAGATACAATTTTCCTTCAAAACTTTTCCCATAATATTTGTGGAAAGTATTTTTGCAAGCAACAATTTTTTTTTAAAAATTACGCATTGCATATTATTTTTAATACATCAAAATAAATATTACATATAAAATAAATAATAATCCAAATATAACTAATACATAATATCCGACACTATTCTAATACACCCTGTCAACGACCCATCAATCAACCTATCACCAAACTAACCGGGGACAACTTTTCATTTTGTTGTTCTATATATAACATCACTGCATTTAATCAATTACCTAACTTTTGTATGTCAATTTAATATGTCGTTAGTATGATAATAGAAAATTTTAATGTCATTTGATATATGAGATAAAAATAATAATTTTGAAATAAAATTTGAGATTAATATTATTTTATGTTAAGTTTTAGGTATTAGTTTATTTTGAAATTATTTTATCCTACTATTTGTATTAAAATGATAAAATTATTATCCCATATAAAAGGTGGAAAACTATTTAACTTAAGCTCCCATTTACTCGTATTGCCGAGCTTTTATAGCCACATAGATATTATAATATGTTTAATATCACAAGTTTCATAATTTTATAGTCACATAAATATTGTGATATGTGTAAAATTATAAATTTTAAAATTATCTTTTTACTTCTTAAGTCCGTATTATTCAATCAAACAGAAGATCACATAAAATAAAATATTGAAAACAATATTTTTAAAGCATTAAATCACCCAACAATTGCAAGTTGGTATAGTTTAATATCATCAATTCACGACCATACAAATAATTATTTACAACGATAAAGTATAATGAGATGATTAAAACTTCTCATTCAAAATCTAATATCACACGTTTGAACTCTATAAACAAAAATTCTATTGATAATTCACTCGAAATTTTCAATTGATCGATTATTTAATTTTCATATTCTTATTAGTGATATTCATATTGAAATCTTTTCCCCTACTCAACTTTTTTCTCAAAAAAGAAATTAAAAAACATCTTGACTGCTCATTCATCTTAATGAACCAATCAGACTAGTCAAATTGTATAGGGGAAAAGGATAAATATACCATTGAATTTCGAGTTTTATAATATATACATCCTCGTTTAAAAGATAGTGCATATATATCCTCATCTTTTAACATATGGTGCATAGTTATCTTTTTTATTAATAGATTTGTATTTGCTGAACTAAAATAAATTCTAAAATTGATTTTTTTAATTTCAAAAATGTCATGTGACTTTAAAAAATTACCTCACTCATTTGTTTATCACTCGAGATCCAATCTATATCCGACCCAACTTAAAATAAATTCAATTCCTCTTTTATTCGATCACCTCAATAATTTAGAAATTCGATATTGAAGAAAAAAAGTTTATTAGTTGGTTCGGATCTGAAGGGGTAAAACAAAATGACTGGGGCATTCTTTTTAAAGTTATGTGTCATTTTTGGAAATAAAAAAAATTAGTTTTAGTATTATTATATTTAGTTCAGTAAATATAGATATAAACAAAAAGCGTAAATATGCATTATTTAATTTGTTAGACGATAAAAATATATATGCATCATTTATTAGACGATGAAAATATATACACATCATCTTTTTAATAAAACATATATCCACTCTTAAGTCATAAAATTAACAAATATATTTGTCCCTTTCCTCAATTGAATTTACTTAATTGAAGCACTAAAATTTGAAAACAGTAGTAGAAGTGTATCTTTTTTTGTTCATAAAGATCCATAGGGATTATGTCTCACGTCTCGAGGCTTACGTCTCATTCTATACTAAGTAAAACGCTCCGCCTTACGTCTTTGCCTTTTAAAACACCGAGTGACAATAATGTTGACAATTTGAACGGAGTAAGTCACCTAACACATTATTATTTCATACTGCCATCTTGAAAAAAGATATATTCCATGTGAATAATGAATGTTTTATCGTACGGTGGATGGGGTTGTTCTTTTTTTAATCACAAGTATTAAATTTAAGCTTTGGATATGAAAATATTTGTGATAGTGTGTGCCTCCCCCTAAATGGGGATTATATAATGTGAATCTGAAATAGTCTAGATGCAATGTAGATATCAAATACCAATTAAGAAATAAGAATAAAAAATAAAAATAAAAAACAAAAAAAGTGAACTCTTTGGACCATCAACTTTAAATATCTTTTGACAAAAAAAAAGCATGACATATATATTTAAAAGTTATATGAAAGTTGTACTTCTTAAATATGTCAGGGTGACTTTTGAAGGAAAAAATTATTAAATATAAAATTGACATTTCTTTTAAATAGAGAGAAAAAAAAAGTAAAATAGATAAATTGAAGCATACAACATATAATTCTATATATCCTACAGAACATATAATTCTATATTCTAATACATTACAAACAATATTTTTTGACGTTAAACTTTATGTATGTTGAGTTATGTTGAAATTGATTTTGAAAATTGATAAACACTGTATATGAAGTTCGTGATATAACAAGAAGGAATTAATTAAGTAAACAATCTAACACACATCATCTTCACCTTTTACTATCGTAACCTTCATCCCCACACCACCTCTTCACCTTCAACTCTTATAGTATTTGTCTATATTATATATAAATGCTTTTAAGATAATATTTTTTTCTTACGTACAAATTATAAGAAAATATATAAGAAGCTCACTTCGTTTTCTGAAAAGTATTTTTCATAAATATTCATCCTATCAAACACACCATAATCTTTTTTTGTTGTTGTTGTGTTCTATTTTAGGTATAACCTTTAATAATTTCTTAAAATTTAATGGAGCTCTAGTAGAAGCGTAATTAATAACATTTTTTTAGCAATGCAATAAAAAATTGTTTAGCTCAAAGAATTGTAGTATCTCTTAAATTAATCGAGTATTCAAAATATTTCTATCCCATTTAAATTAAGGCAAAATAAGTAATGTATATTATTTAAAAATAACATAAAAAAATACTATAAGAAACTATAATTAAAAAAACTTAAAATATATTTTTAAAATAAACAACTAAAAAACTTAACTGAATCTTCAAATTTCACCCCTATCAAATAAATTAAGACAAAAATAATATGTAATCCTTACTGACACCAAACTCTAATCTAATATTACTAACTATAAATGGCATCATCATTTGAAACTTAAAAATTCTGTTAGGACTCGCTCTAGGATGGGCCTTTAGTAAAACGTCCCACGATTCAAGTGTGGGGTTAGGATCTGTAAGGCTTATGCCCTAAGAGTTCGACTGTACGTCCCAAGCACATTCAACGCTCAATGTCCGGGATTCGCCAAACAAATTTTGCACAAATTATGTATTAAAATCTTTAGTTAACATTGTTGACCTTCATAATTCTTGAATAAATAAATGATACTTACTAATTTTTTAATCTATAGAGATGAGAAAATTGAGAGTAACGCAAATAACAAGTTATAGTATCGCATTTTTACTATTCGGTAACACTGTGAAGGTGATTATATATTACGTAACATTTCTTTTAAAAATACGTAGCAAAATTTTACTTTTTCAATTACAATACCAGCTTTGATCCATGTTCTTAACATTTTTGCTAAAAAAACACGTGTATCATATTTTAAGTCAAAAAGGCAACCACACTTCTTTTTCCTGTGTTAGGCATTCATATCTTTGGTAATCTATATGTAAGTAAATAAATTTTAAAATTTTATGGTGTAAAATTAAATATATGCGGAATGTATGATCGTTTTTTTAAATTTTTTTGGGGTTTTAAGTTATTAAATATGTCATTGAAAAAATTAAAATAAGATGTATCGAAAATATATTTGAACTTGACGCAAATTATTAGTTTGGTCACCGAACTAGTGGCAGCTTTAAAAACACTCTTCTACTTGACTAATCAAACTTAGATACACTCCGATTTGTCACATGACATAGCAAGTAATTTCAAATCTTGTAGGAGCATGTGACTTACTAAAGAAAAAGTCACAAAAAATGTCGAAAACACTCTTAAACTTGGCAAGAATTTAATATGTCTCAAAAAAAATCTTACACTTCGATAAAATTTAATGATATTATATATAAATATCTTACTCATATTAAGTCCTACATATTTGACAAAAAAATTCATATTAAGTCTAGAGGCGTATCTAGAATTTTGGAAGGATGGGTGTGCTATTACAAAAAGATGCATCTAAGATATAAATTTGATCGGTTTGATCTTTAAGTTCTTAACACTGAACCGTTAAATTTTAAAAATTATAGATCCAACATATATAATACTACTAGTTTTAAATTTTAATATACACATTTGATTTAATTATATAGAAATTTTACCGTGCTAATTCTTTTTAGGAATTTCCATTGTTACACGCTTGAAAAATTTGAAAGATTAAAGCAAGAAACAAAAGAAAAATTGATTGAAACGGCAAAAATGTTACCGGTAACCACTTGGAGGGGTGTTACTAACAAAAATAAGATAGATATAAGATTTTAAATTTCTATCTTTGCTTAGAGAGATGCACCGAATCATGGTCATATTATTATATGCTATTTTTAAAGTGGGTTCACACCTCTATATTTAAATATTTTAAAAAATATATAACACTATTATATATAATCTAGAGAGGGGAGCATGGGTTCACGTGAACCCACAGAACCCCCTCTAGATACGCCTCTGAATTTAAGTCCTACTTATATAATTTCGTGCACAGTCAAACTGTTCCCTCACTTCATCACAATAAATTACTACTCCCTACGTTCCTTTTTATATGTCATCCTTACTATAAATAGTTGGTCCATAATACTTGTCATTTCATAAAATCAATGCATAAATCACAATATTCTTCCTATTTTATCCTTGTCAGTTATTAGCCCTGAAAATATATACATTTGACCAACATAGAAAAACTAAGTAAATAATTCATGTTCATTTGATAATAATATGATTCACTTTTCAAGAATAAAGTTTTTTCAGTCACCCCCCACCTTACTTGGATCAAGTGTTTCTTACACTTTTACACATTTGATTATTCATTTGATAGATCTAATTTTAATCTTTATATTTTTAAAACCAACTTTGACTATTTTATCTAATACCTACTTTTTTTTCTCAAAATTGAAAAAATTCACTAAGTGTTTGTTTGACTCTATTGAGATATGAATGTGATATATAATTTCTCATAGTTTTAGTTCCACTTTTTTTTTTACCACTTTATAGATTATCTTACACACACATCAATTATTATGTTTAATGCTTTTTTTTTTCTCAAAATTGAAATAATTCATTAGCCAAATGTTTTTTTTTTTTTTTACTTCATTGAGATTATTGAATGTTGATGTCTCATAGTTTTCATTTCACTTAATTGACCGTCAAGCCATAGTACATTTTTTTCGAGATAATCACACTATATATACAAAGGTCTTTTCTTAGGTATATTTACGGTGAAAATTCTGATTCCGACACTGTAACGAATACTTATGTTTTTTTTTTTATCTTTTTTTTACAGAAATGGTTGATTATCTAAGTGAGAGGCTGATTAAAAATGGAGAGGACCAAGAAGAGGAAAGAGGAAATAATAATATTATTGTGGAAAAATAAGAGAAATTGAAGGATATGATATTAGATGAAGATAAGAAATTATGGGTTGTGGCAGCTCCAGCTATATTTACAAGATTTTCAACATTTGGAGTAAATGTTATAAGTCTAGCTTTTATTGGTCATATTGGAGCCACTGAACTTGCTGCTTATGCATTAATTTTCACTGTCCTCCTCAGATTTTGCATTGGCATCCTTGTAAGTTTTCAATCAGAGTGAATATTTTAAAGTTAAATTGTTATTAAATATAGAAATATTTTATTCTTTTTGAATGACTAAAGGAAAGTGAATTATATAAATTAGGGTCCCTTGCATTTAGAGTTGGATTGAAACTCAACACTGCCATCGAGTCAATCTTGATGAAATACACGGCAGACGAAAGTTGAAATATAGGAACTGAAGTTGATATACAGTTTTTGTATACCCTGAAAAGTGGCCGATGTACACCAGTATACATTTGTTGTATACAAATAAAGCAGAATCGAAAAATGGATTGAAAAGGGGCCCAAATGGTGCGGCCCTTTCATTTTAGTCTTTAGGACAAATGGAAGAATGGGTCAGGCCCAAAACGAAAGTGCAATGGGCAATTTTTTTGAACTATCTAGAATTAGGACAGGAGGAGAAATTTGGGCCAGCCAGCCCATTACTTTGAAATTTGGACTAGAGTCCAAGTTTATTTTTTATTTCTTTGTTATTCTCTATTATTGATTATTTGTTTGTCTAACCCTAACCTTTTATTTCATCTTTGGTACTTAAGTAATTTCCCGAAGATAGTCGTTTCTCTTTATATTCAAAAGTTAAAATATTTATTTTCCTTATATATATATATATATTTTATTTATTACTTAGCTCTATTTTAACATTAGTATTGTCAACACTTAAGTTACTTCCCCTTAGATGACCCTCTTTAATTTATTTCCCCTTAAAATAATTAATTAGAAAATTAATAGTAATAAAAATATAAAAAAAATAAATGAGTTCTTTTACTTAGTTAAAAATTTAAAAATTAGTCAAAGTCATTTTAGTCAAATTACCGGTCAACCGCAAGTTAGCGGACATTTCGAGGGCCTAACACCTTCTCGAAATGTACATTGAACTTCGAACCCTTTTATTTTCAAGTGATTTTATCTGTTTAAATCTTTTGAAAAACTTAAGATTTTTTCTTGATTTTTTACTAAAAAAATTAAGTGGCGACTCTCACCTTTTGGAAATTCGATTTCTCTTAGACCATAAGTTTAATCGATTTTTTGAAAACTTAGTCATTTTCCTTTTATTTATATTTTTCTAATAAAACAGAATGAAAATTTGAATATGCACATTTTAATTAATTAACATTGATACTTGCCCTTTTTCGTAATTTGACTCTCAAAAGCATTTTTTATAAAAATAATTCAAACACAAATTACTTATCAAAAACACTTTTCAAATAAATCTACCAAACACATATTTTTTTTTTTTTGAAAAGCACTTTTTTAAAAAACTATTTTAAAAAAGAGCTTCTAAAAATAAGTAATTTTTAGCAGCAATGTCAAACATGCTCTTACTTAGCTTAAAATTATTTTTATAATTAAATATTTTTCCTCAAGCATCGTCTAGTCAAAATCGAGTTTGAAAAGTACTAGGATTAGTAAATTACCAAAATAAAGGCTCTTTTAAGTATGTTTATAATGAAATTCAGATCTAGTTGGTTAAATTATTTTTATGGGAACAAATTAAATACTTTTCTTATTCAAGCACCGTTTAGTCAAAATGTAGTTTGAAAAGTTTTTTTCACATAATTTTTACTGGTCATACAATATAATTAGACTTTTCTATCACAAATTTTATCAAAAGGGAGAAAATATCTACCTAAAGTAACCTAATATGAAATATTATTTCTTCTATCTCATTTTTACTTATTCAGGATAGACTCTTTAATACGTGAGCATTTTTACTTGCCTATTATATTAAAAGCAATTGTTCATCATTCCGTGCATCTTTAACAATTGCTTATTATGTGTCTTTTACAAAAGTTGAGATGGGTGCTTCTCGCCACCGACCTCACAATCATCGACCACTCAGAACACAAATGACAACAAATTTTGTATTATTATTTTGCTCATTTTGTATTTCAATAGCACATTGTATACATGCAAGTTTGTATTTCTTTTTATTTTGTATTCATCATAATGGTATACCAACAAAGTCACATTTGTATTTCAATTGAAGTGAGTATAATTGTACTCATTTTGTATTTCAATCTCAATTTTCAATGACAACAAGTATGTATTTCTTTTTTATTATGTTTTCATCATAATTGTATACCAACAACTTTTGTATTTTACGTGCTCACTTTACCATTCAAATTAAAATTGAATATCATATTGAGGTGAGTATTTTACTGTGATCATTTTGTATTTAACTCTCGCATTTTATAAAGACAAATTTGAATTTCTTTTTATTTTTGTATTCATCATAATGATATAATAACATAGTCACTTTTGTATTTCAATTGAAGTGAGTATTTATTATGCTTATTTTGTATTTCAATCTCAATTTCAACGACAACAAGTGTGTATTTTTTTTTTATATTTTTATTATAATTGTATACCAACTTTTGTAATTTATATGTTCACTCTACCATTCAAATTAAAATTAGTATTTTACTTTCACAGTGAAAACTAAAAATTGCATCCCAGTGATCAAAATTGTATTACATGATCATTACCAAATATATTTTTCTTTTATTTGTACTACAAAAAATTACTGGTTGTACTATAATATAATTTAATCATTACTTATGAATACGATTTAAGAAAGAATACAATATTCTGGAAAAAAATTGCATACATAATGGAAATAATACAATCTGTTGAGAAATCATACAATATTCTAAAAAATTTACAAATTGAATGTGGAAGAAATATGATAAACCTATGTTTAAAAAATACAAATCCATTTGACATACCTATTGAACTGACTATAAACTAAAAAAAATAATACAATATTACTCTTATTGATGAATTTGCTCGCAAAGTTTATCAAGAGCTCAACTATGTACACGTTAGTTTTTGAAACATAATCTTAGATAATTCTTTAAATCGATGCCACGAAATTATATCCGTTTCAAAATCTTCTTCCCAAAACAGAAAAAAAAACACAAATTTAATCGTATCACTTCAACAGAGATTGAGTATTATCAATGAAAATTTAAAAAATTTGATGAACAAGTGGGATGAGTTCTTTGTGGTTTATTTTTGAATTTATAATTGATGAGAATTTTAAGTGATATATTCCTTTTTTAAAATATTGAATTTGTAATTGATGAGAATTTTTACTGATATGTTCCTTTTAAAAATATTTTCTCCCCTAAATTTCTCCATTTTGTGATCAAATAATTGTATTCTTTCAATTAAAACAAATAAAAAAACGTGAATCAAATAAATAACAAACTAAAATATTGACATTTTTAATAAATATTAAAAATGTGGCTAAGGGATCCTATTAAATGTTAAAATATTGACATTTTAGAATATTTTCCTACAAAGTTTGGAGATCGATGTACCTGTGAACATTGGGCCTCAGTGACCCATAAAGGATCAAGAAAGAACTTGCTTATGTTCTAAATATTATGTATGACAAAAGATAAACAATTGTATGTCTCAATTGTTATAGAGTATTTGTTCTCTCTAATGTTCTATTTTCATATATATATTTCTATCTTCTCCCTTTTCTTCTTCTTCTTATTCACCATTTTCTCCAAGTTATATAATGGCTGACCCGAAATCGATTCGAGTACATCAACGCGTGTCTATATTGCTGGTGAGTGGGTTCGCTGCTCACTTTGAGGCGTTGGCGGTGATCGTTGTAGTGAATGTGTATGATCTTCTTGCTCACCTCCACTATAGATTTATCTTGTTCAGATTTGACCCGCAACTTGCCCTCGTATATATTTAAAAAAATGTTCGATATTGATAGGGATAGTACGTAGTGTTTCTATTCAAGCATTGCTTAGTCAAAATCTACTTTAAAAAGTTATTTTCACATAATTTTAACTGGTCATACAATATAGCTAGACTTCTCTATCACAGATTTTATCAAAAGGGAGAAAATATCTACCTCTAAAGTAACTTAATATGAAATATTATTTCTTCTATCTCATTTTTACTTATTCAGGATTGACTCTTTTAACACTTGTCTATTATATTAAAAGCAATTGTTCATCATTCCGTCCGTGCATCTTTAACATGTGCTTATTAATTCTGTGCATCTTTACTTGATATATGATACAATTAAATAACAAT
Organism: Solanum lignicaule; assembly: GCA_029582545.1. Lineage (NCBI taxonomy): Eukaryota > Viridiplantae > Streptophyta > Magnoliopsida > Solanales > Solanaceae > Solanum > Solanum lignicaule. The sequence continues at coordinate 10,578 of JAJOOF010000410.1, read as the reverse complement.
CAAAATAAAGTTGTATTGTACGTATTTAACACACTACAATGGCTAACAACCATTCTAATTAACAAGCTGTAACTCCCCTTTTTGTTTTTTTTTTCTTTTCTATTAGCAAAGAAAAAATGACACAAGTGTAGAAAATAGATTCCATATGAAATAGTTGTGTAAACTAAGTTAGCACACCACTAATATGTAGTTATCTTACAAATTAATTAATAATAAGAAGCTTCACTACACAGGCATGAGGCAGATCATGAGTGATGAGGCATAAATATATAGTTGGCCTCTCCTCGGGATTGGAAGAGACACATTGTGTGGCAACGGAAAGCAATGCATCCAAGCTTGAAATGTGGATCAACCATGCATGCATATCCCGTTGTTTATTTTCCGTAGCTAGAAATTTCAAATTTACCCAGCCACCAATGTTGACGCCCTTGTCTTAGGAGTATGTTTAAGCTCTGTGATTAAATTTTAGATATTTTGAATTGTTGTGATTAAAGCTATGTATGAAGTTTAGTATATAATGTCTAATCCATGCTTATCTTCCTTTGGAAATTTAATTTAAAGGGGTTTGCCCATGAGATTTGGTCTATTATTGTAAATAAACTGGATGTGTAGTTGAGCTGAGGATTCCAAATAATTTGTTTAATATTTTTGCAAAGTCTCATCATATGATCAATTGCTAATTTTTATCTCATTTACATTGAACTCCATTTTGGACTCCCTCGAGTCTGATACAACAAATTTGAAAGGGAAGCTGAAATACAGAATACAGGGGAAGAGAGCCAGAAATCGAGCTGTATACAACAGATACAGTGAATTGTATTCCACGATCTTAAACTTTCCCCATCTTTCTTCAATGTAGCACTGTTAATACAACTAATTGAATTGTTTTAGCATTAATGAGAAGATACAAATCGTCCATTTTCTCCTAACAACAATGGAAGAGATGTTAATGTTGAGTTCAACTCTTGATGCTTCAAAGACCCTAGTAGTGAACAGACTCTAAGTTGTTGTTGATACAACATGGTAGCTATTTTTAATTGACAAAAAGGTTGGAGGATATCTAATCACTGTGGAAGTTGTTTTTCATAGACTCAAGGAGGAGGGACTAGGGAGGCCAAGCTCTCTCATTTTTAATTGTCTTTCCATACTTAAAATCATGCCACTAATACAAATTAAGAATATGAAAATGATATTATCATGATCAGTCGGAGTTTGAATCGCTGGGGCAAGGTGTGACAATCGAATCAATAATTTGTACGATTGTCTGCATAGTTGGCATCTCCTAGTCCTCGGGATTGGAAGAGACACATTGCGTGGCGCAACGGAGAGCAATGCATCCAAGCTTGAAATGTGGATCAACCATGCATATCCCGCTGTTTTTTTTCCGTAGCTAGAAATTTCAACTGCAATAGAGTAGTATCATGAAACTAACTGTTAATTTGTTCAAACAAGTAATTAAGAGCATATATAAATTTGAATAAATGTACATACCCAGCCAGCAATGTTGACGCCTTTGTCAATGAATGATACATCAGTGAATCGTTTCCCACTTACTACTTCAAGAACTCCAAAACTATAAACATCAGTCTTTTTAGTAGCTCTAACATGTACTCTGGAAAACAACAGAAAAACTAGCATATCAGCAAATGATCTTCTATACAATTGGGAGCTCTATGAGAAAATAAGGGATCAGAGACTAGGAAAAACACTGTTTTCTAAGATTTTCACTTGTCAAGGTTACCCCATCTAGTAGGTGACTTCCCACTTTCTAAAACCCACACTAAGAGATTCTACAATTTGTATTAATAAAATGTATGGTTAAAAAAAAAGTTGTCTATCTTGTATTTATCGTTTCTACAACTGAGCTTAGATAGGAGTTAATATCTCAAAAGATCATCCAACTTTGAAAATTCATCTAGTAAAGTCATTAAACTTTATTTTATATCAATAAAATCACTCAACTTAGACCTTTATATCAATAAAATCACGCAACAAATTTATCATCTAAAAGGAAATTTGACATGAAAAAATAATTTTCTTTTTATAGCATGTAAATATGAATTTCACAATAAATAAAAAATTTAAAACCCATTAAAACATTTTAACAGGCATAATTTTTTTTAACTAAGTAGGCGTTGCATAAAAGCACATAATGCTGCTGCCAAGTTTGATTAAATTATTACAAATCAAAGAAGATATGTAGTTTTTAATGATATAATTTCCTTTTTTATGTTGATCAATTTCAACGTGTTACTCCAATAAAAGAACGACACTAATTAATTGTTTATCTAAGTTACGAGTATATTTTAATGCTCTCAAACAAATAATTTTAAAATGTATGCGGTACTTCATATTTCTCATACACCTACCATGACACATTGAAAAATTAAAATGCATAACAATATTATAATAGTTATTTCACTAATTAAGTAAATTTTTAATTTTAATTTTATTTATTTGCGGGGTTCATATTTTTATAATATTTTGCCATGTCAAATTTGTTATAATGACAAATTTAGTCAAGTGATTACATTGATATAAAAGTCTAAGTTGAGTGATTTTATTGATACAAAACAAAATTTAATGACTTTGTTAGACAATTTCTCAAAGTTGAGTGACCTTTTGAGATATTAACTCGCTTAGATAGTGAAGGCCGGAGAGTTATGAAATATTATTTTTTCTCTATTTTTTTACTTATTCAGGATTCACTTGACACACACTTTGACTAGTGCACGTTCCGTGCATCTTTTCTTTATATGGTTATACAAGTTGTAAAAGCTCTCAGTCCTCATGGTATAGTGTTAGTTTTGTCTTCGGTGTTCTAGCCTAAGTTGTCCATACGGTTTATAGGCTATGTTTTAATCGTAATATAATATGTTAAATTAGACAAGTGTGATTAATTCATGGCATATTTGATGCTCAATTTCAATTATGTAGTTGAGTTCCTTATTCAATGAGAATTACTTTTGAGAAAATAGTCACCGGAAAGAAGCATGGTGCTATGCAAAAATGACATCAGAAATATGCACGGTGCTACACAAATCAGATATGAGAAATCAGTCAGAAAAAAGATGCACGGTACTATATGAATCAGATATAGTGTAATAGCGACAACCATCACGTAAGAGCTATTGTAATGATACAACGTTTTGTCTCACGCTGCCAGGGCCGTCCTATATAAATCAGATATGGTGTAATAGCGAGGCTATAATATGGTGTAATAGCGAGGCGATAATAAAAGAAACTCACAGAGAATAATAATAGGATCAAACACATAACTTATCGAATTCCTCATTCATCTTGATAGTTTTTTTCAAAGCAAACATGTTGCGATCGTAAGCTTGTAAGTGGTTCTAAATGCCCCTAATCCAATTATTTGTTCTTCATTCAACGCCTCTAACTTATCAAAGAAAACTAAAGACCATACCCTCAGGACTGAGAGATTCTACAATTTGTATGACCATAAAAATAAACTAAACTGTATAGTTAAAAAAAGAAGCTACCCATCTTGTATTTGACGTTTCTACAACTGAGCTTAGATAGTGAAGGTCAGGAGAATTATCAAATATTATATCTTGTGTCTATTTTTTACTTATTCAGGATTGACTTGACTCACTCTTTGTCTAGTGCACGTTCCGTGCATCTTTTCTTTGTATGGTTATACAAGTTGTAAAAACACTCGGTCCTCATGGTATAGTGTTAGTTTTGTCTTTGGTTTCTTGCCTAAGTTGTCCGTCCATGCGGTTAATAGGCTATGTTTTACTAGTAATATAATATGTTAAATTAGACAAGTGTGATTAATTCATGGTATATTTGATGCTCAATTTCAATTATTTTGTCGAGTTCCATATTCAATGAGTATTACTTTTGAGATCAGACTACTTCAGGGATACTAATTTGAGATCAAACTACTTGAGGGATAGGCAAAGGCTGAAGTAGCACGGGATATGCAGCAAATCGACTGGCATATGTCACATTTTTTGACAAAAGATTTGACATCCTGTTTAATACGTTCCAATAATAATTTAAAAAAAAAAAAAAAAAATCTCTTCAAGGTTGCCTATTAATACTATTAATACGTTCAAATATTAATAGTACTTGTTAAATATTTTTTTTAAAAATATCATAATTCTATTATTGCTAAGCAATGGGACACACCAAAACTCTTGCAACCATCCAATTAATGCAATTTTAAAGAATTAAAAGTTTGCTATATCTTGCATATACATTTAGCTTTTGTGTGTAAAAAAATGCTTTATTTTTAAATTTAATTTCGTATTCGTTTAAAGATTCATATGTTATATCTTGCATAACTTATTTTTAGATTTCACTTATGAATTATACTGAATATATTATTATTATACACATTTAAAGAACGTCTCTTTACTTAGAGTGAAAATGATCTAACTAATTCCCGAAAACAAGTTCTAGATCTAGCTCAACTTTTTCGTGATTTTTTTTCTCACAATTTAAACTTATTTTAAATTTTAACTTAATCATTCCCGAAAACACGAGTAATATAAATAAATTAAATAGTATATTTATTTTTATCTAATTTATTCTCGAACCGGCCATTTGCCAATTGCCACTACTAAATTCTAATTATTCAAAGGCAAGCCATTAAATCAATAATTTTACATAGAACTTAAAAGAAAATTAAGCACTGTGGATATAATAGTAAGGGGGTATTTTAATAGTCGGATTAAATTATTTTGAAGTTATAATTTTTAAATTATTTTATTTATCTAAAAATTGTAATAAAATTATTAAAAATTAAGTATAATAAAATGAAATGTTCCAAAATTAAATCTATAATAATCTATTTTATAGAGCATACTAAACGATCTCTAATTGAATAGTATTAATTATCAGTGCAAAAATTTCAAAGTAAAAAAAAAAAATTGCTTTTAGAAAATTTGATGTCGTGTTGCACATGAAGACTAGTCTTTCTTGCACGTGAAAATTGATGTTGTGTTTAGTTAAAATATTTGAATCTTATCATTTTAAGTTAAAGACGTATACGGTATATATATATAACATATCAAATAAATGAATCGACTTCTATTGTCAGAATTATTAGATGAGAACAATTACAAAGGTTCGCAAAATAATACTTATACTTTGAACATATTTTTTAAATACAATTTTAAAAATGAATTAAAATATATTATAAATTATTTTTAAATATAAAATGCAATTTAAAACCGAACTTAAATGTTTCTTAGGCAAAGATTATTTTTTTAATAAAAAAATAGCTACTCCAAATAAGTAAATATTTTTTTTATTGCCAAGCAAATCCTAATGTAAAAAGGAGAAAAAGTCATCTCATTTGTCAAATCAAAATCTAATTGTCCAATTTTAAGCAAATCAATTTTTTACTTGATTCCTCAGTTGAAAAAGTTTCTTTTCCTTTTATATGAAAATAATGGAGATACTTTTTAAAAAATAAATAAATATTAGTAGTACTTGTTAAATATTTTTTATAAAAAAAATAATATCATAATTCTATTATTGCTGAGGAATGGGACACACACCAACATGGGTTGTGGTGCAGTGGTATGACTGTTTCCCCCTTAACCAGAGGACTCGGATTCGAGCCTTGGGTATGGAAAAAAATCTTGTTGGGCGTGATCTGGATTTAGTCGGAGCCCCAATGTGGACTTTGAACACTGGGTGGGAAAAAAAGGGACACACCAAAACTCTTGCAACCATTTATTTAATGCAATTATAAATAATCGGAAAAGGGTCATATTTGCCCTTGTACCCTTAGAAAAGGGTCATATTTACCCTTCGTTATACTTTTTTGATATATTTGCCCCTACCATCCTACTTTGGGCACATATTTGCCCTTGTACAGTTAACTTATCATGATACCATTTTTATAAGCCTATGTGGCGCCTACGTGGCTCCATGTGTATATACATTTATTATAATAAAAAAATTACTTTCTATTTAGTATTATATTCGACCCAACCGAAGGAGTTCGCGGCTTAGCAGAAACCCTAGTTCCAAAGGTAAGGTAGAACAACAACAATGGCCGTGCCTCTGCTTAACAAGAAGGTCGTGAAGAAGAGAGTGAAGAGGTTTATTAGACCTCAGAGTGACCGAAGAATCACTGTCAAGGAAAGCTGGCGCAGACCCAAGGGTATTGATTCCAGAGTGAGGAGAAAGTTCAAGGGATGTGTCTTGATGCCCAATATTGGATACGGGTCAGACAAGAAGACTCGCCACTATCTTCCCAATGGCTTCAAGAAGTTTGTTGTGCATAATGCTAGTGAGCTTGAGATCCTAATGATGCACAACAGAACTTACTGTGCAGAAATCGCACATAATGTTTCCACCAGAAAGAGGAAAGAGATTGTCGAGCGAGCTGCCCAACTCGACGTTGTCATAACAAACAAGCTTGCTAGGTTGCACAGCCAGGAGGATGAATGAGCATTTTGGCTTTAGATGTGATCTCTATATTGTTTTAGTGTTTGAACCTGTTCCTTGTGTTTTGTTTAATTAATACTCTGTTTTTCCCGAAGTGGATTTTGATACAACCTATTGCTATCAAATGCTTAAATTTTCAGATTTTAGTAAAAAAAAAATATTCGACCCAACCATTAACCCGATTCTAATATCCACTCTCTCATATCACTTTACCCATTAAAACAGAGACAACGGTCTTCAGTTTTCTCCCATCGCTCGTAATATCTCAGAAGAAGTCCCAGAGAAAAGATCGTTGAGAAGCAAAACAGTGTGTGGAAATAAGCATGTCAATTAGCGCGCGAAAAGAAAAAATACAGAGACAACTTAGATTGAAGGCTTCGATACAGAGAGAAGAGTCATTCATGTCTTGATTCTGGTAATTGGTCGGGTTTCTTGTCTGTCGCTTTAGTTTTACATCTTTAGTTACCGAGTAAGCGAGAGTGAGAAGTTTGAATTTTGATGCAGTTAAGAATTGTGGTGGATAGTGAGAGTGAAGTGGATTTGCTGGTACAGACTCGGCACCTCCGTGATATTGTCGTCCGAGGTCTTGCACAGAGGTTTAACAGCACCTCACTCAATTCCCTTCTCAAGATAGAGAATTAGCATCATATCATGTTCCTTGTTTTGTACATTAGTTGGTCTTTTTCTGTCTCTAACTCCAGTAGTTTGGTGTTGGTTTTTGTTTCTGTTTTCTGGTGAGGTATTGAGTTTCATCTGGCTATGCATTTTGCTTCTTCCATTAGCTTCTTATTATGCTTATGCAAGTTAGCTTGGTATTGTTTATGTAAATATGACATATCTTTGTGCATGAAAATACAAAAGAAATACCGATTTGTGTATGATAGTTCACAAAAAAATTAGTGTAATTTATTCATATTGAATGTTCAACTTCAGCATTACTAGCAAGATGTGTCTTGTGTCCAATGTACAATACATGATAATGTGATTATGGGAAACTTTACTAGCTATTACAGGAAAGCTTATTGCACTCCGAGAATCGTAACGTCTAATTATAAGTCACATATCAATTTTGTAGTTGAAGGCTGCAGGTTCAATTCCCAGTTCATCACCATATGATCCTTTTGCATAACTTGTAGCCTAGTAAGAGTGCAGAGGCCGTCACGGCCATGAAAGCAATAAAAGACATGCAAACATCAAGACAATTAGAATTTAGAGTTCAAAATAGACTTCTAAATCTAAAGGATCACAACTTATATGTTCCAATGTCAAAATACTACATTCATATAAATTATCTAGCCAATACAAGACAATTAGAATAGCTACTTCAGCATAATAGAGCTCTGCACAAATACAAACACACACACAAAAAATGTAGTTGCAGATTAAACACCATTTCAGCGCGTTAACATTTCACAATTTAACCACTATTTTCAGCAACAACAGGACAATTACATCATAACTAATATAAAGTGGCATAATGTGACATTCATGTTCAATGTTCACCACAAAAAAGAGTAAACTGAAAAGACATTAACTAAAAAGTATTGTCATAAATCAGTAATTAAAGCCCATGAAACATAACAAAAATATTTTTCAACCCAATAGATCACTTTTGTCCTTTTCTTGGCTTCAGTTTCTTAATTTTTTGCCTATTTTGCATCTCCAATTGACCTTGAGTTATAGCAGTTTTTCCCTTCCATGTGAGGTTGGTTGGTGAGTAGGGAAGATTTGAAGGAACACTCACTCCATTGTGATCACCAACAAAGTTAATAATCCTTGTTCCAGAAGGAATTGGTCCCTCTTGCCTGGCTCGGAATATTGCATTTTCTGACACTACCATTGGCCTTATAGTAGGATCTGGATCATGATTTGGGAAGTTGATTGTCAAATCTGGATGAACGGTATGTTGCAATGTAGTAGCATCTGGCTTGCTTGATCTTTGCTTTGAAGTTTCAGATAACTCAAAATCTGGCGTCTTACTTGGAATGCTTGGTCTTAGACCTGAAAACTGTGGTGCATGATGCATCAATGTTGGTGTAGACATGAAGTTCACAACTTGGCTTGCTTGGGTTGATTGGGGTGCTGTTAGGTTTATCTCTTCAGGTTCATCAATTAATTTCCTGGCTCTTTTCATTGGCTTTGTATTGACAAGCTATTGTAAGTAAAAAATACAAGTTAGAAATCAAACTTCAGGAAAAAGTAAGTTGCTATTAGCATTGAAGATATTTTACCTTTTTACATCCTTTACTGTTGTGGTTTGGCTCTCCGCAATTGTTACATGTCATAACTCTTCCCTTTCTTGAACTTGCCCACTCGCCTTGCCTCTTAATTGCCTCGTCTTTTTTTCTGACCCGTTTAGTTTTGGGTCTGCCGACCATCTTCACTAGGTCAGGTGGTTCCATTGCTTGATGTGGATCCACCTTCCAAAAATTTTCACTTCTAACAGGTTGCAATTTGTGCCTATAGGTAAGCATGAATGCCTCTTTGCTATACCACCAACTCATTTCACTCAAAGGGTCCAGCTTGTTGTACAACATTGCAGAAATTGCATGTGGGCATGGAATTCCATTTAGATCCCATTGTCTACATGTGCATCTCTTCAAAATCATATTTACAGTATGCCTATCACAACCTTCTGTGATCTCATATCCATAATCACCATTGAAATTAACCTTACATTTTTGAGCAATTTTCATGTACTCATTGAACAATTGCATACTCTTTGGGCTAAACTCAGTAGCCCAAAATCTCACTTCATCCTCCCTTTTTCTCAATTGGTTCATGACTTTAGTTCTTATTTCTTCAAGCATTTTGATGATTGGTTTGCCTCTAGCTTCTAGAATCCATTTATTCACCGATTCTGTGAAATTGTTCACCACTTCATAGTTCTTGCACACGGTGTCAAAATAGGCTCTACACCACGCATTGGGAGGATATTTCAGTAAATCTTCAGCTGCTGTTTTATCTAAAGAACCAATCATATTGAGTTTGTCTTTGAAATCTTCCTCATATGTGGTCCATGAACACCACCAAAATACCTTCTGCAGTTCCTCTGACCTCCATGTTTTGCACCAGTTTGCTTCAACATGTTTCGCACAAAATCTGTGATGTGATTCAGGAAACACATCTTTCATTGCTTGAAGTAATCCCTGTACGATAAAATTAACAAAAAGAATGAATTTCTAATTTTTCATAATAGTAATGTCCAGAACTGGAATGAAAGACCTGTCTAGTGCTTTCATTTTACTTCTGACCAGAATTTTAATTTAAGAACTGGACAATTCTTCAATTTTAAGTTTTGGACAGAAGTAAAATGAAAGAACTGGACAGCGATTGAAGCTTTAGAAATGAACTTAAAAGTTAATGTAAAAAAGAATTAGCTGGAAAAAAATAATTCAGATATGTTACCTTCTGCATGTCTGAAATGAAGGTTATTCCTTCACCCACCTCCTTGAGATCTAATGACCTTTTAAGATGGCCTAAAAACCAGTTCCATGTTCTTTTTGTTTCTTTGTCAACAACTGCCCAAGCAATAAGGTAACTATGGGACTGACAATCTTGACCAACAGCAGTTAACAATTGGCCCTTGGCTTTCCCTTTTAAAAAGGTTCCATCTAAGCCAATAAAGGGTCTTAACCCATCCTTAAAACCCATTTTAAGTGCGTGAAAGCAAATGAACATCCTCAAGAATCTTCGTTTTCAATTGGCAAGTGCATCCTTCGATATATTTATAATCACATCACTTCCTGGAAGATAGTGGCGAGTCTTCTTGTCTGACCCGTATCCAATATTGGGCATCAAGACACATCCCTTGAACTTTCTCCTCACTCTGGAATCAATACCCTTGGGTCTGCGCCAGCTTTCCTTGACAGTGATTCTTCGGTCACTCTGAGGTCTAATAAACCTCTTCACTCTCTTCTTCACGACCTTCTTGTTAAGCAGAGGCACGGCCATTGTTGTTGTTCTACCTTACCTTTGGAACTAAGGTTTCTGCTAAGCCGCGAACTCCTTCGGTTGGGTCGAATATAATACTAAATAGAAAGTAATTTTTTTATTATAATAAATGTATATACACATGGAGCCACGTAGGCGCCACATAGGCTTATAAAAATGGTGTCATGATAAGTTAACTGTACAAGGGCAAAT
>JAJOOF010000409.1:0-67580 GCA_029582545.1 Solanum lignicaule | reverse complement strand
TTTAAATAAGTTAAAATAAATAATGTGATTTAGTTGGTGGATTTAGTTGTTGGAATTAAGTCAATACTAAACTAGTTAAAGTTATAAAGTTGTTTAAATAAGTTAAATTAAATAATGTGGTTTTGTTGATGGATTTAGTTGTTGGAATTAAGTCAACTAAACTAGTTCAAGTTAAAAAGTTGTTAAGTTGTTTAAATAAATTAAAATAAATAATGTGGTTTAGTTGGTGGTAAGTTCAAATTCAAACTTTTAAATAAATAATATAAATTTCAGTTTTTATTTATAGGAAAAACAGTTGGGACGCATTCCCATTGAACCGGAGGTTTTCAAGAAGACTCATGTCAGAAAGAAAGAAAATGAGTCGAATCCGGATGTGTGGATGGAGGAAAGGGCCGAACGAACTTTTGTAAGTTATTTAATATGAATAATATATATTAATAGTGAATATATTTATGATATGTATATATACTGATGCCAATTTTTATAATTAATATACATAATGACTTTCATCAGTACGTCGCTGAGAATCTAGATAGTTCGGTTCAATTGACACCTGAACTTTCCATCCAGATTTGAAAAGAAAAAGTGGTAGAGGGGACACACAAGGGTAAAGTCTATGGTCTAGGCTCTCGAAACGATGTAAGATGACTCCAGTCAGGCTTAGAAGGAATTGAATCATCACGTCAAGTCGAGGCACTTGACGGTGTTCAGATTGCTGCTATGTCGGCTCAAATAACTAAGTTTACAACGGCACTGACAGAGTCGGAGCGGAGAAGGGTAGCTGAACAAGAAAGCATAAGTGAGACCGTCCAGCAAATCAACGAACAAGTGATGAACCTCGCTCGTTGACCTACTACTTCGGCTCCCGATGACACCGATGACAAGAGTGATGATGATGATTATGTAGAACCCACTCCCTAGTTTAGATCTCTAGACATTTATGAACTTTTTGTAATTTTGAAACGAATTTTGAAAGACTTTATAAGTCTTTAATTTGTGATTTAGATACCTTTTAATGTTATTTTAAGTTTGTTGTTTTATGTTTTGTTTAGATTGTTTATAATAGTGTAGAATTTAATTGAATTGCATTTGCAGGTGGGCGGTAGAACCAGTTTCTGCTTTCAAAAATATTGCAGGAAATGCGACAAACAGCGTGGTTTTGTCCATCGCTTTTCTGGGTTTTTAAAAAAAAAATTCCAGAAAAGCGACGGACAGCGTGGTATTGTCCGTCGCTTTTTTGGGTTTTATTTTTTTTAAATCCCAGAAAAGTGTCGGACAGCGTGGTTTTATTTGTCGCTTTTTTGGGTTTTTTTAAAAAAAAATCTCAGAAAAGCGACGGACAACGTGGTTTGTCCGTCGCTTTTCTGAGATTTTCAAAAATAAAATTTTCAGAAAAGTGACGGATTGCGTCACTCTTTAGAAATAAAAAAAATTAAAATTAAAATAAAACGACGGACTCCGTCGCTTTTGTTAAAAAAAATTCCAAAAAAAAATGTTGTCCGTCGCTTTTTTAGCGACGCAGTCCATCGCTTTTTTAAAAGCGATGTTGTCCATCGCCAGACTAAAAAGTGACGGAGGTGACTGTGTCGCTTTTCCGCCGCTTTTGACCAAAAAAGCGACGCAGTCCGTCGCTTTTGGCCGTCGTTTTTTGACATTTTTTAGTAGTGTCTAACCGACAACCATCACTATGAGCTATGTGATGATACCTCGTCTAACCCACGCTACTAAAGTCGTCCTATACTTTGCCAGGGTATAGAACCTTCTACTAAGTGGATCTACTAGTCTATGCTAAAATCATTAAGGAATCATCTAAAAAGTATGACCCTTTCTACCCACGTTAGCTACATGGTTTATGAGGGCTGTGAGTTCTATGAAATCTCTTGCATATCGGTGCTCAATACTACTCCCAAAATATACATAGCTCATTATGTTTTAAAGAAAACATTTCCTCTTTTTGTGGTTTGAGATTATTACTGAATATTTTTCTCTTAAAAGAGATGGTACTTAAATTTGCTCATGAACTCTTTTGGAAATCAGTGTTTCCTCTCTTGCTTAACTATGAAAACATTTACTCTTGGGAATAGTTAGTTCCCGTATATCATTTTAAAGAAAATTAATGCAACTTTACTCTTCCTCAAACTCAAATGCTCATGTCTTAATACAAGCTTAAAAGGTTTGCAAAAGACTTCTGAAAGGACTTGAAAGAACTCTCAAGACTTGACTCTTAGCTCTTCCTTGAATTTAAATTTATAGATTCAAAGTTATGATTCATGTTTATGAATGATTTCTAGATGTTTAGAAGTATTTTAGAGTGTTTAGAATCAATAAGGATTGAAGGAACACCTTAAAGGAACTCAGATGGGTTAAATAACAGAAGGCAGGATGGGGCAGGCGACCGTGGCGCACTGAATGGCGTTGGGCGCCAGGCCCCAATCTACAGAGCACAAAGTGGGGCGCACAAATTGGCGCGGCACCCCATGCCCCTGCCCAAATTTTTCGACTAATTTTGTTACTCGTTTTCTAACCCCAATTCACCTAGAATAGAATGGTTTCTTCCCCAATCACTTAGATTCGAATACCCAATATTAGTATACGATAATCCACTCAAAACTATACTCAAAACACTAAAACCTATCTCAAGAACTCATCAAGAACCCCATCAATCAATATTTATGAATGAACTTAAAGAACTCTTATCAAGAACTCTAAATCTTCAACTTCAAGAACGAAATTGCACTGAAAATAACATGATTGACATGTGGGTGAACGAACCCAACACTATGAGAACTCACATACCTCTTAGGATCGAATGCTTGGCGAAACAACCTTTGAATTTACAAGAAATCTTAAAGAACGCCTTGACTTTTCTCTTTTATCCTCTTCTTCAACTTTTCTCAAAACCCTAACGTAAATTAGGATTTGCAAAACTGAACCAAATCAGTTTATACCCCCTAAGTATTACCAAAGTTTGCTTAAATCTGATTGGGTAAGGAAAATACCAAAATACCCCTCTTAAATTCAGGTAACTTTCCTTATATGGACAACCCAACTTCAAATGGAAATATCTCCCTCATACGAGCTCGAAATTTAGCAAATTTCATGGAGTTAGAAAGAGGATTCGAAGACCTTTCATTTGATATCTTATGGGCTACATAACTCATCTTGTACTGAAAGTTATGGTCGTTTGAAGTTGACCCAAAACTCATAATTAACATAACTTGCCAAAATTTCCAATTTACTCTTTTCAAAAATAGTTCTTTCTAATTCTTGTTCTTTCTAAGGCGGGATGTTATAATATCTCCCACTGGGGAACATTCGTCCTCGAATGAGATTACTCTAAATAGAACTAAGGGTGGTAACATCTAACACCTAGCTCAAACACCCAACATACAAATCTAACACATTTAGTATATCAATTAAAGAGTACTAAGAAGAGAATTAGTACCTTGATCTGGAATTTCTCCAGACTCAAAGAGATGTGGGTATCTCTTCTTCATATCTTCCTCAACTTCCCATATAGCTTCCTCAACAAACTGATTTCTCCATAAGACCTTGACTAATGCTCCCTCCTTGGTCCTCAACTTACGAACCTGACGATCTAGAATCTGAACGGAAATCTCCTCAGAAGATAGGCCATCATTAATACCACTATTTTCAGTTGGTATAATAGGTGAAGGATCGCCCATACATTTATTCAACATTGAAATGTGAAACACCAGATGGACTGCTGCTAACTCTTGTGGTAGCTCCTACTCATAAGCTACATTACCAATCCTCTTGGATATCATGTAAGGAATAATATATCAGGGACTAAGTTTCCCCTTCTTACCAAATCGCATAACACCCTTCATAGGGGAAACCTTCAAGTACACTCAATCATCTACTTCAAACTCTAAGTCTCTTCTCCTAATATCAGTATAGGATTTTTGATGACTCTGCGATGTTTTCAACCTCTCTTGATTAATCTTGACCTTCTTCATAGCATGATGAACTAAGTTTGGTCCTATTAGCCCAGCTTCACCAACCTCAAACCATCCAACAGGAGATCTGCATCTTCTCCTATAAAGAGCTTCATAAGAAGCAATCTGGATGCTAGAGTGATAATTATTGTTGTAAGAAAACTCTATGAGAGGTAAGTGCTCATCCAAATTACCTTTAAAATCAATAACACAACCCTTAAACATATCTTCTAAAGTCTAAATGGTGCGCTTTGCTTGACCGTCTGTCTGAGGATGATAAACAGTACACAAGTTCACCTTCGAATCCAAACATTTCTGAAAAGACTTCTAGAATTGTGCACCTCTATTTGAAATAATCGACACTGGGACTCAATGAAGTCTAACTACCTCTTGAAGATATAACTTGGCATAATCCTCTAATGAATGAGTACTTAGTATCGGCAAAAAGTGGGCTGATTTTGTCATTCGATCCATAATCACACCAAATAGAATCATGTTGCCTGCGAGACCGCGGCAAGCTAGTAATGAAATCCATATTGATCATCTCCCACTTCCATTATGGAATCTCTATATTTTGAGCCATACCACAAGGCCTTTGGTGCTCTACCTTAACTTGTTGACAATTCTGGCACTTAGCAACGAACTCAGCAATACACTTCTTCATACTACTCCACCAATAGACTTCTCTCAAGTCGCGATACATCTTTGTGCAACCTTGATGGATAGAATATCTGGAGCTATGAGCTTCCTCCATGATCCTCTCTTGGAGTTCATCCACCTTAAGTACACACAATCTACATTGATACCTCAATACACCATCTCCCCCTTGTTCAAATGCCATCACTTTTTGCTTATGAACATTTGCCTTCAATTCAAGAAAAATAGGATCTTGGTCTTATTTATCTTTCACTTCGGACACTAGTGACAATTCAGCCCCGTTCATCACCACCACTTCTCTTTCGTTGGAATCGATTAATCAGACTCCTAGTCGTGCAAGTCTGTGCACATCTTTCGTTAACTCTTTCTTGTCTTCCTCAACATGGGAAGTACTGCCCATAGATAAGCTGCTTAATGCATCAGCAACAACATTAGCCTTACCTGGGTGATATAGAACACTCATGTCATAATCTTTGAGTAACTCTAACTACGTCCTCTGTATGAGATTAAGCTCCTTCTCACTGAATACATACTGAGGACTTTTATGATCGGTGAACACATCCACATAAACACCATAAAGATAGTGACTATTTTTGAAAGTGAACACTACAATAGCCAACTCTAGATCATGGGTTGGGTAATTCTTCTCGTGAATCTTAAGCTTTCTGGAGGCATAAGCTATAACCTTCCCATTCAACATTAACACACAACCCAATCCAACTCTGGACGCATCACAATACACAATAAAATCTTCCGTACCTTCTGGTAAGGTCAACACTAGGCACTAGTCAACCTAGTTTTCAATTCCTGAACGATTTTATCACAAGCTTCAGAACATTGAAACTTCACTATTTTCTGAGTCAACTTAGTCAAAGGGATGAAATAGATGAGAACCCCTCCATGAACTTTCTATAATATCCGGCCAACCCCAAGGAACTCCTAATATCAGTTGGAGATGTGGGTCTAGGCCAGTTCTACACTGACTCTATTTTCTGAGTGTCAACTCAAATTCCATCCCCAGAACAATGTGGCCCAAGAATGCCACACACTCAAGTCAAAACTCACACTTAGAGAATTTATCATACAACTCTCTATCCTTTAGAGTTTGGAGAATTATTCTAAGATGACTAGCATGATCTTCATTATTCCTCAATAATATTAGAATGTCATCGATGAATATGATAACAAACATATCAAGATAAGGCTTGAAGACTCTGTTCATAAGGTCCATGAACGTTGCAGGAGAACTAGTCAAACCATACGACATGACCATGAACTCATAATGACCATAGTGGGTCCTAAATGCTGTCTTAGGAATGTCACTTTTTCTTACTCTCAACTGATGATAGCCTTATTTGAGGTATATCTTAGAAAAAGAAGTGGCACCCTGAAGTTGATCGAAAAGATCATCAATTCTTGAAAGACGATACTTATTCTTTATAGTAACCATGTTCAACTGACGGTAATCTATACACATTCTAAGAGAACCATCATTCTTCCTCACAAATAAGACCGGAGCACCCCAAGGTGAGAAACATGGTCGAATAAAACCTTTCTCAAGGAGTCTTTCAACTTCTCTTTTAACTTTTTCAACTCTGTTGGAGCCATTCTATATGGCGGAATAGAGATAGGACGAGTATCGGGAAGAATATCTATATCGAAGACAGTACGAGGCAGGCGACCCTGGCGCATTGAGTGGCACTGGGCGCCATACCCTGAACTACTGAAGTGTAGTTGGTGCAGGGCGCCATGCCCCAAACTACCGAGGACAAAGTGGGGAACACTGAGTGGTGCGGTGACCCATGCACCTATCTAGATTTTTCGACGAATTTTCTTACTCGTTTTCTTACCCCAATTCGTTGAGAATCAAATGGCTTCTTCCCCAATCACTTAGATTTGAATACCCAACATTATTATACGATAATCCATTCAAAACTATACTCAAAACACTAAAACTTATCTCAAGAACTCATCAACAACCCTACTAACCAAGATTTATGAATGAACTTCAAGAACACTTATCAAGAACTCTAAATCTTCAACTTCAAGAATGAAATTATACTGAAAATAACATGATTGGTGTGTGGGTGAATGAACCCAACACTGTGAGAACTCACATACCTCTTAGGATCAAATCCTTGGCGAAACAACCTTTGAATTTGCGAGAAATCTTGAAGAACTCCTTGACTCTTCTCTTTTCTCCTCTTCTTGAACTTTGCTCAAAACCTTAGCGTAAATTAGGATTTGCAAAACTGAACCAAATCAGTTTAGACTCCTAAGTATTACAAAAAATTGCTTAAATCAGATTGGGTAAGGAAAAGACCAAAATACCCCTCTTAAATTCGGGTAATTTTTCTTATCTGGACAGCTCGACTTCAAATGGGCATATATCCCTCATACGAGCTCGAAATTTGGTAAACTCGGTGGCGTTGGAAAGAAGATTCCAAGACCTTTCATTTGATATCCTATGGACCACCTAACTTATCATGTACTGAAAGTTATAATCATTTAAAGTTGACTCAAAACTCATACTTAGCATAATTAACTTGCGAAATTTCCAAATTTACTCTTTCTAAAAATAGTTCTTTCTAAGGCAGGATGTTACATAAACCTAAAATAACATAAAAGGAAGTGGTATCAAAAGACCGTGCTTGACATCAATACTATCGGTATAGCCTTATAGGCATATAACAATGAAGTCCAATCAATTTGGGTTTGAAAGAATAATATGAAATAAAATTTTTAAACCCTTTTTTTTTTATCTAGTATAGACGTGTGTGCATGTTTCTTTATTAGGTGATTAGTGACACATTATTTATGCGTGTAATTGATAATTTTACGATAATTTTTTATTATATATATATATACACTATTCCCTTTGTAATAAAACACACATTGATAATTAGTTAATGATGCTTCTTGTTCACACGCCATTTCAGTTTTTAAAACAAGTGCCAAATGACACTCCACATGGCTAATTTAATCCACCAAATCTAATTAGAATGTTTATTAGTGATTTAATTAATTACCTCTAATATGTCAATTTATATGACATAATTCCTATTTTAAAAGGTCTAACAAAAAAATTTGACCGTGACTTATTGGTATACTTTTTAAATTTTTAATTGTTAATTTTTGTGACTTATATTACTTTTTATATAATTTCTATACATAATTTTTTTTTATTTTAAAATTACAGATTGTATGTTCAAAGATACGATCGAAATAAAAAAAAATTGACTCTTGAATTTCAAGCTATGTGATATAAATTGGGACACCCAGAGTAATAATTTTAGTTAAATGAGTAATAGTTAAATTAGGATTCGGTGAGAAACTTGGAAGGAATTTCAGTCATATCAACATCGATTGAATTTGGAACCCTAACTTGATTGCTTTTTGTTGACAATTGCATTTGTGCCTCACAATTTATAGGCACGCGCCTGCAAACCGGGAATCTTGCATTTTGTGCTGGTAGTGCAAGTATTGATAGTGATGTTAAACTCAATCTATTTGAACCTCATGTTATGTGTATCTATGATTTTGGATGTATAGAATGAGATATATTGCAAATCATGAATCCATGACATGTGCAAATTATTTGGTTACATAATGAGCATTGGAGTGATCTGGGTGAGAACTCGACATTCTAAGAAGAAAAAAAAATTAATGTCAAACTTGTAAATGTGAAAATTCAAGTAAAAATTAAATATTTTTAATAAATTAATTTACATATTTGACTTATTCGGTAATTACTCATATAAAATAGGTCATATGCACAACTTCCATGTATCATACATATATACTTTAATTACAATAAATACAACCCCCAAGTTAAAAGTGGAATTACGAAAATGTCCTTATAAAGTCATAATATTTATGGGAAAAAATGCAAATATACTTTAATTACAATAAATACAGTCAGATTCTATTTAACACTATTGTTATATATTTATGAATAAAACTATAAATATATACATACATATATATATATATATATATATATAGACACACACACACCCACACTCACACCCACACCCACTTTTTTACTTCACTTAAATAATACTCTTACAATAATTCTATACAAAAATTGAAAAATATACATTATAATAAAAATAAGAAAATCAATTGAAAATAAATACAAATTTTATGTCTCTTTACTTTTTTTGAATCCTTATTTTTTATAGTCCCACCATCTAAATTAAATAATAACAAAGATTCAAGTTTGTCCATTTAATTTCCCTAATAAAATTGTTAATGACCATTTTTTCTTCTCAAGCCCACATAACTTACAGGTGTAATGTTGTCACGAGCATGAACGTTGAAGTATTTTTGTTCACTTGTGAGATATCATATTCACATATTTTGAACTTAACTATCAAATAGCTAAAAAAGTATCACATTCATGAATATTTTTCTGTAAGAAAATTGTCTTTTATTACTCCATATGTGTTGTAATAATCTTAGATGATTATGTAATATATTGTACATAATAACTTGAGATACACGTGCAACGCACGTGGTTGCACTTGTCCAAAAACTAGTTAAATTAAAAATCAAACTCTAAAAATTATTTAAAGATAGATCAAGTTCACATGTTTGATATATTCAGAAAGCATCAATGACTTGAGTGATGCACATCAATTCTACAGATTGTTATAGGCTAGTGCGAGCCTCACTTGCAAGTAAACATGAACCCCACTAATGCCATAATGGGTAATTTGTCAGATTAAAATAATACCAGTAAAGTTATATGACATATCCACAAATAAAATCCAAAAGCACTAATTTTTTTCCTATTCATAGATGAATTATTTTCCCCTTTTCAATTAATATATAAAAAATACATAGTAAAAATGGTCAAGAAAAAATATATTGAAATTTAAAATTATATTCTATATAAAATTAAAAATTAAATAAGATTTGAAATGACCACATTAGTTAGAAGGTGAAAGTGGCATGCATTAAGGATAAAATGTGTAAACATCGCTTGAGATGTTTTGAACATGTTTTGAGTTGACCTATAAATACATCAACCTGTAGGTGTGAACTATAATAAGTTGGAATGCATAGACCTAAAATAACATAAAAGGAAGTGGTCTCAAAAGACTATGCTTGACATTAATTAATTACCTTTAATGTCTCAATTTATATGACATAATTCCGATTTTAAAAAGCCTAACAAAAAAAATTGACCTTGACTTATTGCTGTACTTTTTAAATTATTAATTTTTGTGATATATTACTTTTTATATAATTTCTAAACATAATTTATTTTTTAAATCACAGATAGAATGTTCAAAGACACGATCGAAATAAAAACTTTTACTCTCGAATTTCATACTAGGTCATATAAATTGGAACAACGAGAGTAATAATTTTACTTAAATGAGTAATATTTAAAAGATTACAAATAAAATAAAATTAGGGTTCTGTGAGGAACTTAGAAGGAGTTTCGGTCATATCTATTGAATTTGGAACCCTAACTTGTTTGCTTTTTGTGGACAATTCCATTTGTACCTCACAATTTACAGGCATGCGCCTGTGACCAATGTTAGGTATAATTGGACACTAATGATGCCACGTCCCTAGCCTACACCCTGGACATGATCGGCAATCGAGAACCATCGCTGGTCCCCAAGTGAACCCTCGGCCTGCCTCAATACTCAGCGGGAGACTTACTCAAAAACATGGAAACTCAAATGCAAAGATTTGCTCATAAGATCTCATTAATAAAATAGTTTAACTCAAAACGGTATGAAATACTGAAATGGACATATGTGTTCAACTCAAAGTCTTTAAAACAACAAGGGAAATGAGAAAAAGACTCCTCAACTACTACTATCAATGAAGCCTCTAAATACTGTGAGGGAAGTCGGAACAAGAATCACGACCTCCTAATAAAACAAAACCATAGTGTGAAGCCCTCCGGAGAGCAAGGAGGCTCACCAAAGCTAAGCTAGCTGGAATGCGATGGGATCAACGAAACACTGGTTGCTGACCCTGAACACCTGTATCTGCATCATAGGACAACGCAGGCCTAACGATGTATGTACATTGAATTTACGAGCATGTAAGGGAAAGACTTAAACATACATATATAGTTGAACTGAAAGAAAGGGATGACACACTCACCTTAACTCAAATCAACTCAACTCAATATGAAGTAGTGATAATACGATGAAATATATATAAAGCTTTTAAAACAGTAGATAATAACTCAAGATGTATAAAAATACAATAATAAACTCTTTTACTCTTATTTGGGTGATTCTTTAACCGACTGACGAGCACAAACACACTATAAGTTTAGCGTTTCGCTAGTAAAAAATAGTATAGTATAAAGATCGTCTCCACAAGGATTGGTACAAATAATAATTCAATAAAATCTTGCTAACTATTATTCAGGTGATCAAAATAAAGGAGTTGGTTGTGGTTATGGACCACTTTTATAGACTAAATGATGATTAAAAACAGTTGGTAACTATGACGTTTAATATCAATAATAAAAGATAGGGTACAAGACGAAACAAGTGCATAATGATAGTTGGGATTTGATCACATTCATTTATCACATCTAAAGTTCTATCGATTCTCTCGAATTTGATAGCTTATTAGAGTATCCTTAAGCCTTAGATCTTTCTTCCGAGTAAATCTCAACTTAAAGAATAAACCAATTATAATCCTGTGATTCTAATATGCAAGAATATGTTAATGCGTGTTCTTAAGGAAGTAACGTCCTTCGACTATTTTTTCTTGAGATTTAATCAATAATTATCAACAATCTCCTTCGATTACTTTAGAGAAAATATATTGATTCAATCCAACAAAACTATGCAACAATATTCACCAAGATATCCGTCTTTCGATTAAATAAATTAATGAATCAGGTTGCAATTCAATTCAAACTTCCATACATAAGTTCAACCATAAGAATGAAAAATCAAAATCCCAATAAATTCATCAATACAACGTGTTTGTCAAATATCCTCTAAGAATCTACTCCATGGAGGAGAATAACTTCACTAAGAACAAAGATGAATAAGAAGACATAGTAATCAAACTTTGAATCCCAACTTCCGTTTTAGATTCGAGTAGTATACCGCGTGTTCCACCTCCTCTTCTTTGTAACCTAGCTTTGCATTTTGCTCTCTTTCTCAATAATTCTCCTTGGGACTAGCTCCAACACAATATAGGATAGGATTTCCTCCGAAATTCCAAAAAAACCCTTACTTTTAATGTTTTCATGCCTCAACTCCACGCAGGTGTGCGGAGCACCAGTAAGAAGTTTGGGTTTCACGCGGGTGCGCCACTGGGCGCGCAGAAAAATGGCTACTCAAGTTTTGCTCTTTTTTTTCTTTCTTTGACTTTCTTGTTGCCCTTTTACTAATCGTGTTCAACACTTGAATTGACCACCCTATATACATGAAAATTAGACCAATAATTGCAAAATTCACATTAAAATTTATCTAAACTTTCTCATTTTATTCTCCCATCACCGACAACCATCACTATGATCTATGTGATGATACAACGTCTAGCCCATGCTTCTAGAACTGTCTTATACCTTACCGGGGTATAAAACTCCTCAACTAAGTGGATCCACTAAGCTATGCTTAAAAGCAATAAGAAATCATCTAAAATGTATGATCCTTTACCCATGTTGGCTACATGGTTTATGAGGAATATGAGTTGTGTGAACTCATACCAATATCGGTGCTCACTACTACTCCCAATAATATATATAATTCATGCTCAATGTTTAAAAACATAAGTAATCCTTAACTTGAGATTTTTACTCTAAAGATTCTCGTAAAGGAGATAATGCTCAAAAACTCCTTATAATCTCGTTTAGATATCAAGGTTTCCTCTTGTTTTAAAATGTAAAAGTGTTTACACTTGGAATTACTTAGTTTCCTTATACTAATTTTGAAATATGAAAGACAACTCTTCTCATTCTCATACTCAAGTACTCAAGTCTAAAACCAAGGTTGAAAAGATTGTAAAAGACTTCTCAAAATGACTCAAAAGAACGTTCTTGAAATTTCCTCTTAACTTTACCTTGATTGAAATGTGAATTTAAGAGTTATGATTAGGATATATAGTATCTCTCAATGATTAATGAATGCTTAGATAATTGGTATTAAGAAGAGAG
This sequence comes from Solanum lignicaule, assembly GCA_029582545.1. NCBI lineage: Eukaryota > Viridiplantae > Streptophyta > Magnoliopsida > Solanales > Solanaceae > Solanum > Solanum lignicaule. Next base: position 54,812 of record JAJOOF010000409.1, on the reverse strand, counting down.
CGAAGACACGATTTGACTGCTGGCACAGCATGCCAGGCCCCAAACTACTGAACATTAGTTTGGGCGCACTGCTGGCGCGGCGCCTCACCCCCTTCCCAGATTTTTGACAAATTTTTCTTGCTCAATTCAAGGCCTAACCCATTTAGAATCGAATGATTTCCTCCAAACTCTTTTGATTCACAAACTCAATACAGAATCCATGAAAACCCACTAAAAATTCATCAAGAACAACACTTACTCGCAAGATCCTCACCTCAAGAACTCAACAAGACTCCATTGATAAAGAATGAAGCTAAAACCTCAAGAATTTCTCAAGAATTCAAATCAACCAACCTCAAGAACAAATTTATGGATGAAATCATATGAGTGGCGTGAGGGTGAAAAAACCCAACACTATGAGAGCTTACATACCTCGAAGAATACTTGTTCTTTGCGAAATCTTCAAGTTTTTGAACGAATGCTTGAATCCCTTCTCTTTTCTCCTCTTGAACTTCTCTCTAAAAAACCTACTCTTTTTTGGAATGAATAAAACCGATCTCAATCAGTTTAGACCACTAAAAGGGGGGATAAAAACGTTTAGGCCTAGTGGGGGTAAGGAAAATACCAAATACCCATCCTTAAAACTAATGAAATGTCTTACCGAGAGAGGATGCACTAAGATGAACATATCTCCTTCATATGAGCTCGGAATTTAGGAAACTTGGTGGCGCTAAAAAGAGGACTCAAAGACCTTTTATTTGATATCTCATGGGCCACCTAACTCATTATGTGCTAAAAATTATGCATATTTGAAGTTCACCCAAAACTCACAATTGAAGAGTAACTTGTACGAATCTCAATTTAGCTCTTTTGAAATCTGAGGTGTTACAATATCTCCCCCTTGGGAACATTCTTCCTCGAATGAGATCACTCTAAGAAGAACAGGGGCGGGAAACATCTAACAGCCAACTGAAACACCCAACATGCGATTAACATAACCCAACATATCAATTTAAAGAATTACTGACAAAAGTTATTACCTTGGTCTGGGACTGATTCATAAGGAAAGAGATTATGGTATCTCTTCTTCATTTCCTCCTCAGCTTCCCAAGTAGCTTCCTCAACAAACTGATTCCTCCATAGGACTTTGATAGATGCAACATCCTTGGTTCTCAACTTGCGAACCTATGTCGATATTATCTATATGGGGTACATTGTGAGGTATTCACTGATCATTGAAGTCTTCAGTACATCCTCGGTTTGTATAGCAAATGGATTAGATCTCCAATTGGAATGTTTGATTCAGCTAAGATTGACTCTTTGGAACAGGTTTACTTAGAGATGCTATGGAGAAGGTTTGTATAATTCAAGGTAGACCATTGACAGCCCAAAGTTCACAGAAGATCTATGCAGATCGGAGAATTTGAGCTCTAGTGTTCATGGAGGATGATCATGTTTGGCTACGAGTGTCATCCATGAACGGTGTGATGATGTTGGAAAGAAGGGTAAGCTTAGCCCTAGATTCATTGGAGCTTTTGAGATTTTGAATCGTGTGGTAGAGGTGGAATATAAGTTGGCCTTTCTACCTAACTTGTTAGTTGTGCATCCAGTGTTCTATGTTTCCACGATTCAGAAGAAAGTGTCAAATGAGTCTCATGTACATTCTCTTGATTCAGTCAAAGTGGGTCCAAACTTTTCCTTTGAGAAGGATCCTATAGTTATTTTGGATAAGCAAGTCCGAAAGCTTATGTAACACCTCAGAAACCTAACAGGTTGAACAACAGGAAATTGGGTGAACCATTTAGGGGTTCACGGACCGTGAAAGGAACCACGATCCATCGACCTGCTCGTGGTTCACACCCAGCCAGCATGGTGGGCCACGGAGCCCTCCATGGGCCGTGGTCTCAATGACAGGCCGTGGATGGGTTCGTCATCTTGAACCAGTAGACCCCAAGACACTGTGAGGAACCACGGTGGCCTTCACAGCCCATGGTCTGTGAAGTGGACCATAGACGAGGCCTACCAGACTTGAAGGTAGGGCAGGACCATGACCACAACCTAGTTGACAGGCCATGGTCCTAGTGATGGTCCGTCACTTCCTTGTGGTCGGCCCTCGCCATCTTTTAAGTCGAGGTCGTTTTGGTCTTTCCCCTATGCATTGGACATTTAAACTACATCGTTTAACACCTAAAGTACGTTGTTTTACACAGTTTAAGCCTAATATTCTAGTCAGACATTACCCAGAACCCTTATTCACCAAAATGTAGAGCAAAAACATAAGAAAGATGCGACAGTTTCCCCAGAACAAGCATTTGTGTTCTTCAGAGTTCAACCCTGAAATCCAAAAGATTTCTCCTTAGATTTTGTCACCAGGTATGTGGGATTTCACTAGTGAGTTCCTTTCAGCCATTAGGTCCCTAGAATTCAGTTAGTTCTTCAGATTCCCATAATTGTTCAGACCTAGGGTTTCTAGATTTTTAAGATTTATTGTGATTATAGTTTCCTTGATTGAAATAACTCATTTCTTGATAATTTAGTATAATTCCATGCATAGTACTCAGAACCCTAGTTTGTGTAGATTCTCTTAGTTCATGAACTACACTTGATAGGTCAGTTAAACAGATAATCATGCTTCAGATATCGAATGTCACGTTATCAGTATATAAATGTTGCATTCTCAGTTAGCATGTCAGTATTTTGAGTTTTTCAGTATTTCAGTTACATTTTTGTCATATACATAATTAGTTGGGAGTAAACTTAACACCGAGTTGGACTAGGGTTCAGCGTACCCTCAGAGTCCCAGAACTACGTGTCCCCGTAGGATAATAAGTCTCCTTTGTTGGGCATCAAATTTAGTGATCACGCCAGTCATGTCTTTATACCTCTGGCAAGGTATATTGGGTCCTCTCGATGGTGTGTATACATCGAACACAACGTTTAGCTCATGTGGTTTATGTCGATTCATAGCAGCTCCCACAGTCAGACTGTTAGTGCATTTGACTAGGTTTTCAGCATTTATATCAGTTTACAGACATGGTATCTTCATAATTAGTACTTGTTCATTGCATTCAGTTAAGTTCTTTTCAATTATACTTCAGTACATATCTATATCTTGTTTCAGACTATATCATTGCTCAGTTATGCTTTATTCATCTTAATAGTTATATCATGCATGCTCAGTACATTCAAAGTACTTACGTATACTCTATGCTACATCTTTTCATGATGTAGGTTCAGGTACTCAGCATCCAGATCACGCATAGATCGATTCTCGGTCAGCATTCAACGACTTCAGTGGTGAGTCTTCATATCTCAAGGACAACCGACATGCCTTCATTTTAGTCCTTACTTTCAGTTTTCAGTTTTGTTAGAGTTGGCTGGGGGAATGTCCCAGCAACTTAACTCAGCTAGAGGCTTTTCAGACATAGTAGTAAATTCAGCTTGAGTTGTTAAGTGATTGTTTCTGTTATCACTAAACTCTTAGTATGTTTTACATATTTAGACTAGTTGGGTTTCTCCCACTTTCAGTTAGCCATTGTTTTAGCTTCCGCATAGTTCATGTTTTATTCAGCAACTTTTATAGTATGCTTATGATATGCTAGACATAGGATTAGTTTAGGGTCACTCGTGATCCTAGGTCTCGTATTACGTCAAGAGGTAGCCTCGGGGAATGTCAAACTTGGTATCAGAGTGTTAGGTTCAAGAGTCCTAGAGTGCCTGAAAGGCGCACTGAGTAGATTCCCTTTCATGAGTGTAAAGCGCACCACACCTATGAGGAGGAGGCTACAAAGTGTTCTAAGAAAAAATTCCCTTCTTTCTTTTCCAACTCGTGCTATAGAGTATGAATTCTAATAAATCTCCTTCTAACTCGTACTCTTCGCATTTCAGAAAGGCCCCCTAGAAGAGTTAACACAAGGAATCAGCTAATAGCTCCAACAGACCCATTGAATGAGCAAGTCACACATGCTAAGTCAGGGCTACTTTCCAAGTGCTTTCTCAGTCCAGGATCGCCTAGGTCAATCAGTAAGTTATGGCCCTAGCTCTGCCACAGACTAACACTGCTATAGCAATAATCTAAGATTTTACTCGGATGAACCCTTTAGAGTTTCATGGCTCTAAGTAAGGATAAGATCCACAAGAGTTTTTCGATGACATCCCGAAGGTAACAACTATTATGAGTGTCACTATAGTTGAGAGTGCAAATTTGGCCGCATATCAGTTGAAGGGAGTGGCCTACACTTAGTACCAGCAAGAGAAGAAATCTCATGGTACTAAAGCAGGTCCGATGAGTTGGAAACTTTTCAAGACTGCTTTTCTGGACAAGTTCTTCTCAAGAGCATTAAGAAAGGCTAGCGCTCATGAATTTATGAACATGAGGCAAGGTCCGATGTCAGTCAAGAAACTCTCTCAGAACCCTTCTCAGTCTTTACTCCAGTCAGTTACCCAGTTATAGCTAGATGGGTATACAAAAATTTCCTTGTCACAGTCTCCCAGAAAGTCACCTCAGTAGACCTTGTAGAGTTAGAAATGATAGACTTTGATATCATTCTAGGAATGGATTAGTTGCATTCTTGTTATTCCTCAGTCGATTCTAGAACTAGAATAGTTCAGTTTCAGTTTCCAAACAAGCCTTTCTTAGAGTGGAAGGGTAGTAGCTCAATGCCTATAGGTTGATTTATCTCTTACCTTAAGGCTAGGAAGATGATCTCTAAAGGATATATCTATCAGGTTGTTTGGGTTAAGGATTCAAACTCCGAAACCCCAACTCTTGCATTAGTCTCGGTAGTAAATGAGTTTCTAGAAGATCTTCCCAAAGTTCCTCTCGAAAGGGGAATCGACTTTAAAATAGATCTCATTCCACATACCTAGCCCATTTTGATTCCTCCTTACAGAATGGCTCTAACCGAGCTTAAGGAATTGAAAGAGCAGTTGAAAGACCTTCTATATAAGGGTTTCATCAAACCTAGTATCTCTCTATGGGGTACTCCAATGTTGTTCGTGAAAAAGAAAGACGATTCTCTCAGAATGTGTATTGACTATAGTCAGTTGAACAAAGTCACAATCAAGAACAAGAATCCCATCCCTAAGATTGATGACTGGATGGGATACTTGTTCGACCAACTTCAGGGTGCTAGTTGCTTTTCTAAGATAGACCTTAGATCCAACTATCATCAACTGAGAGTCAGAGATAGTGATATCTCAAAGACACCCTTCAGGACTTGGTGTGGTCACTATGAATTTGAAGTTATGTCCTTTGGACTAACAAATGCTCTTGCAACTTTCATGGACTTAATGAACAGGGTGTTCAAATAATATTTGGACATGTTCGTTATCATTTTTATTGATGATATCCTCATTTATTCTTGGAGTGAGGAGGAGCATGCGACTCAACTAAGAGTTGTTCTGTAAACTCTCATAGATCGCCAGTTATTCGCTAAGTTTAACAAATGTGAATTCTGGTTACAGTCAGTCGCTTTTCTTGGTCATGTGGTATCTAGTGAAGGGATCTGAGTTGATTCTCAGAAAATTGAGGCAGTACAACATTGGCCCAGACCCACCTCTCCAACAGATATCAGAAGTTTCTTGGGTTTGGCCGGTTATTATAGGAGGTTCTTTGAAGGATATTCATCCATAACTTCCCCATTGACTAAGTTGACTTAGAAAAAGGCCAAATTTCAGTGTTCATATGAGTATAAGAAAAGCTTCTCAAAATTGAATACTAGGTTGACTAAAACTCCTGCCTTGACCCTACCAGATGGTTCAGACGATTATGTGATTTATCGTGATACCTCCAAGGTTGACTTAGGTTATGAGTTGATGCAGTGAGGTAAGGTCATAGCTTATGCTTCTAGACAACTTAAGGTCCATGAGAAGAACTACCTAACTCATGACCTCGAGCTTGCGGCCATAGTATTTTCCCTAAAGATTTGGAGACACTACTTGGATGGTGTTCATGTTGATGTGTTCACAGACTTAAGAGCCTTCAGTATGTGTTCACCCAGAAAGAGTTGAATCTTCGTCAGAGGAGATGGCTCAAATTCCTTAAACACTATGACATGAATGATCTTGCTTTACCATCTGGGTAGAACCAATGTTGTGGATGATGCTCTCAGTAGACTGTTTATGGGTAGTGTGACACATGTTGAGGAAGAAAAGAAAGAGTTAGCCAAAGATGTTCACCAACTTTCTCGCTTAGGAGTTTGCCTTGCAAACACATCAGATGGGGTGTGATAATTCAGAACGGGTCAGAATCTTCACTAGTAGCGGAGGTTAAGGAAAAACAAGATAGTGATCATATATTACTTCAGTTGAAGGGTGCCGTTCATCAGCAGAATGTTGAGGTTTTCTCCAAAGGGAGAGATGGTGTGCTTCGTTACCAGGATCGCTTATGTGTTCCGAATGTGGGTGAGTTGAGGAAACAATTCCTTATAGAAACCTATTACTCCAAGTATTCGATTCATCCAAGTGCCACTAAGATGTACAGTGATCTGCAGAAAGTCTATCTGTGGAATGACATGAAGAAGGACATCGAATATTTTATGGCTAAGTGTCCTAATTGTCAACAAGTTAAGGTAGAACATCACAAACCATGAGGTATGACTCAAGAGATTAACATTCCTAAATGGAAGTGGGAAGTGATAAACATGGACTTCATTACAGGTTTACCTTGTTCTCGAAGACAACATGACTACATTTGGGTGATAGTAGACAGAGTCACTAAGTCCACTCACTTCTTGGCTGTCAAGACTACAGATTCAGCGGAGGACTACGCCAAACTCTACATCAATGAGATAGTCATGTTGCATGGGGTTCCCTTGTCTATCATCTCAGATATAGGTCCTTAGTTTACCTCTTATTTCTAGAAATCATTTCAGAAAGGTCTTGGTACACAGGTAAATCTCAGTACAACATTTCATTCGCTGATGGATGGTCAGCCAAAACATACCATTCAGACCTTAGAAGACATGCTGAGAGCTTGTGTGATCGATTTCAAGGGTAGTTGGATTGATCACCTACCTCTCATAGAGTTCGCCTATAATAATAACTTTCATTCAAGTATTCAGATGTCCCCGTACGAGAAACTATATGGGTGTAGATGCAGGTCCTCAATTTGTTCGTTTTAAGTAAGTGAAGAAGCCTTGATTGGGCCAGATTCAGTTCATGAGGTGATGGAGAAAGTTAAAATCATCAGAGATAGACTAACTACAACTCAGAGTCGTCAGAAGTCTTATGCAGATGTGAGCAGAAGAGACTTAGAGTTTCAAATCGATGATTGGGTTTTCCAGAAAGTATCACCCATGAAGAAGGTGATGAGATTTGGGAAGAAAGGGAAGCTCAGTCCTATATATGTTGGTCCTTACACAATCTTGAGAAGGATTGGTAATGTGGCTTATTAGTTAGAGTTGTCTACAGAACTAGCAGCGGTTGATCCAGTCTTTCACATTTCCTTGTTGAAGAAGTGTGTGGGTGATCCGGCATCAATAGTACCATTAGAGAGTGTGGTTGTGAAGGATAGTCTCACTTATGAAGAGGTGCCAGTTGAGATTCTTGACCGTCAGGTTCGTAGGTTGAGAAATAAGGAAATCGCTTCAATGAAGATTTTGTGGAGAAGTCAGTCCGGAGAGGGAGCTACTTGGGAAGCAAAGGCAGCCATGATGGCCAAGTATCCTCACCTCTTTCCTTTCGATTCCGTTTCAGCCTAAGGTAATAGTTACTCTCTGGTCTCTAAGTTACTCTTGTGTAATTCACTCTCAATATCTTGTTCCCTTAGTTATTCTTGCATTTAAGCATATTTGCATGTTCATGGAACTCAGTTCAGTTAGATATAAGTGTTTAGAAGTCATCTAGTAAGGATTTCAGCCCTTCCCTCCATACTCAGCTAATTTAGACATTCGAGGAAGAATAATCCCAAGGAGGAGATATTGTAACACCTCAAAAACCTAATAGACTAAACAATAGGAAATTGGGTGAACCACAGAGGGGTTCACGGACCGTGAAAGGAACCACAATCCGTCGACCTGCTCGAGGTTCACATCCAGCCACCATGGTGGACTACGGAGCCCTCCACGGGCCTTGGTCCCAATGACGGGCCGTGGATGGGTCTGTCGTCCTAACCCAGTAGACCCCAAGACATTGTTAGGAACCATGGTGGCCTTCACAGCCCCTGGTCCTTCACACGATCCATGAAGTGGACCGTAGACGAGGTGTTCCAAACCTGAAGGCAGGGCAAGGCCACGACCCAGTTAACGGGTCATGGTCTTAGTAACGGTCTGTCATTCCCCTCGTGGTTGACCCTCACCAGCTTTTAAGTCGGGGTTATTTTGGATTATTAAACTACGTCATTTAACACCTAAACTACGTCGTTTTATTTAGTTTAAGCCTAATATTCTAGTCAGATATTACCTAAAACCCTCATTCACCAAAATTTTGAGCGAAAAGAGATGAAAAAGGTGCTAGTTTCCCCAGAACAAGCAGCAGTGTTCTTCAGAGTTTAGCCCCGAAATCCAAAGGATTTCTCCTTAGATTTTGTCACCAGGTATGTGGGATTTCACTGGTGGGTTCCTTTCACCCATTAGGTCCCTAGAATTCAGTTAGATTATCATATTCTCATAAACTGTTCAGCCTAGGGTTTCTAAATTTTCAAGATTTGTTGTGATTATGGTTTCCTTGATCTAAATAACATGTTTCTTGATAATTTAGTATAATTCCATGCATAGTACTCAGAAACCTAGTTTGTGTAGATTCTCTTAGTTCATGAATTACACTTGCTAGGTCAATTAAACAGATAATCATGCTCCAGATTTCAAATGTCACATTATCAGTATATAAACGTTGCATTCTCAGTTAGCATGTCAGCATTTTGAGCTATTCATTATTTCAATTACATTTCAGTCATATACATATTCAGCTAGGAGTAGACTTAGCTCTGAGTTGGACTAGAGTTCAGTGTACCCTCATAGTCCCAGAACTACGTGCGCCCCCGTAAGATTATAAGTCCCCTTTTTTGGGCCTCAGATTTAGTGATCACGCCAGCCATGCCTTTATACCCATTGCAAGGTATATTGGGTCCTCTCGATGTGACGTATCCATCGAACTCCACGTTTAGATCACGTGGTTTATGTCGGTTAATAGTAGCTCCCATAATCAGACTCTTAGTGCATTTGATCAGGTTTTCAACATTTATATCAGTTTACAGTTCAACATATTATCTTCATGATTAGCACTTGGTCATTGCATTCAGTTCAGTTCTTTTCAGTTTTACTTCGGTACATATCTATATCTTGTTTCAGATTAGATCATTGTTCAGTTATGCTTTGTTCAGCTCATATATATTTGTTCAGCTTAGTATTTATATCATGCATGCTCAGTACATTCCAAGTACTGATGCATACTCTACGCTACATCCTTTCATGATGTAAGTTCAGGTACTCAGCATCCAGATCACGCATAGATCAATTCTCGATCAGCATTCAGTAGCTTCAGTAGTGAGTCCTTATATTTCGAGGACAATAGACATGCCTTCATTTTAGTCCTTACTTTCATTTTTCAGTTTTGTTAGAGTTTGCTGGGGGCATGTCCCAGAAACTCAACTAAGATATAGTTTTTTCACACATAGTAGTAGATTCAACTTGAGTTGTTTAGTGATTGTTTTAGTTATCACTAAACTCTTAGTATGTTTTACATATTCAGACTAGTTGGGTTTCTCCCACGTTCAGTTATCCATTCTCTTAGCTTCGACATAGTTCATCTTTTATTCAGTAATTTTTATAGTAGTCTTATGATATGCCAGACACAGGGTTAGCTTGGGGTCATTCGTCATCCTATGTCCCGAGTTACGTCAAGGGGGTAGCCTCGGGGAGTGACACCTTAGGACCAAAGAGATGGCTTCAGTGAAGGTTAAATGAATGCATCATTCAGTTGGTGAGGCGACATGGGAGACGGAGTTTGATAATTGTTCCAAATATCCATAACATTTTGAGGCTTCAGGTACTTCCTTTTGCTTAATGTTCTAGGACTAACATGGTTTTCAGTGGTTGGTAACTTAATGACCTATTTGGTCATATTTGGAAATCTTTGTTAAATTAGTATTTCTCCCTCCTGATATTAACCCTGAGTCTTTTATGATCAAGTTTTGGAAGTTGGTTTCCAAGCTTTGAGTGAAAAAATTGAGAAGTTTGTAAGTTTGGTTTTGGAAAGGCTAAAGTTTCTTCAAAGTGGATTTCAAAGTCTATTAGATTTTTGAGTGTCAGATTAGAATTCTGTCTATTCCATCAGTCACGAAATGTGGAATTTGGTCTAGAAAATTTTTTGGTTTCAAATTTGGAGTCTTTTTGAGGATTTGAAGTTCTAAGTTGGAATTGATTGAGATTTTAACCTTTGGGTTGACTTTGGTCAACATTCAGGGCTCAGATGCTCGGATAAATTTTTTGAGAATTATGTTGGATTTGACAGATGATTTTATGTAACATCCCACTCTACAAAGAACTAGAAGTAGCAAGAAAACCATTTTTTTTTGGAAAGACCAAATTTGGAAAGTTTTGTTAAGTATGAGTTTCGGGTCAACTTCAAACAACCATAAATCTCAGTACAGGATGAGTTAAGAGTGTTATAAGATATCAAATGAAAGGTCTTTGAATTATCTTTCCAACGCCACCGAGTTTGCTAATTCCTGAGCTCGCATGAGGGAGATATGCCCGTTAGAAGTTGGGCTGTCTAGATAAGGAAAGTTAACCGGATTTTAAAGGGGTATTTTGGTCTTTTCCCTACCCAATTGGTTTAATTCGTTTTTAGTAAATTAATTAGAGTCTAAACTGATTTGGTTCAGTTTACGCTTTACAAAATTACGCTAGGGCTTTGAGAGAAGAGAAAAGAGGAGAAAAGCCAAAGTTCATCACCGTTCTTGAGGTTTCGCTTGCGGATTTCGCCAAGGGTTAATCCTACGAGGTATGTGAGATCACATGGCATTGGGTTCGTTCATCCACACACCAATCATGATTTATTTCAGCATATTTACGTTCTTGAAAGTAGAGTAATTGATTTCTTGATGGATCTTGTTGAAGTTTCTATTGGGTTCTATATTATTGAGTTGTTGAGGAGTTCTTGAGTTAGTTTCATAAGATTTGAGGTTGTTTTTTAGTAGATTCTTGTATACTTTGGTTGGGTATTCAAATCTAAGTGTTTGGGAAAGGAACCAATCGAATCTAGAAGAATTAGGGTCGAAAAATGAACAAGAAAATTTGTCAAAAATCTTGGGAAAAGAGGTGGGGCACCGCGCAACTTAGAGCACCCCACATCAGGTTCTGTAGTTTGGGCTCTGGGGTGCCGCACCACTCAGAGAGCCCCAACTCAAGTTCTGTAGTTAGGTCTCTGGCTACCGGTGCCACTCAGTACGCCAGGGTCGCCAGGTCCTCTACCCTTTCCCACTTCTTTCCGTTTGAGTTCCCTTGAAACATACCTATGTTTTCTAGTTGATTTCTACACTCTAAAGTACGTCTAAACATCATGATATCATCCATAAACATGAATCATAACCTTGAATCCATAAATTCAAATTCAAGGAAAGTTAAGAGCTAAGTCTAGAGGGTTCTTAGAGTCTTTTCAAAGTCTTTTGCAAATGTTTTAAACTTGTTTTAAGACTTGAGTTTTGAGTTGAATAAAGAGTAAAGAGTGAAGTTCATTTCTTCAAAAGAGTATATGGGGACTATGTATTCCCAAAGAGTAAATGTTTCACATTTAAACAAGAAAGGAAACATTGATTTGCAAAATAACACTTTGAGCTAGTTTTCAGTAAAGAGTAAATGTTTTCACATTTAAACAAGAAAGGAAACACCGATTTCCAAAAGAGCCTTTGAGCTAGTTTTCAGTAAATAGTAAACGCTATCACATTTAAGCAAGAGGGGAAACACTGATTTTTAGGAGAGACTTTGGGCTAGTTTTTGAACAATTATCTCAAATCACATAAAGAGTTATGTTTTTACACATATGAGCTAGTTACATTTTTGGGAGTAGTATTGAGCACCGATATGGGGGAGAGTTCAGACAACTCACAGCCCCCATAAACCATGTAGCCAATATGGGTAGAAAGGTTCATACATTTTAGATGATTCCTTAGTACTTTTTAGTATAGACTAGTGGATCCACTTAGTAGTTAGGTTCTATACCCCTGACAAGGTATAGGACGGCCCTAGCAGCGTGAGGCAAAACGTTGTATCATCGCATAGCTCTTAAGTGATGGTTGTCGGTTAGAGAAACTCCCATAGTTATATTTTGTATTCTTATATACACATAGATTACTTGTATTTTCATATAAAAACAGAGTTATATTGTATCATTGCATACAAACTGAGTTACTATTGTATTTTTCAATACACAGAGTTGTTATCCATGTTTTAAAAGCTTTTCTTTATACTGAATTGATATATTACTTTATATTAAGTTGAGTTGAGACCAGGTATGTTCTTTCAGGTCCTTTCAAGCTTATGTCTTGTTTTAGAATTCCCCTCTCATGCTCGTACATTCAATGTATTGATACTAGTTGGCCTGCATATTTTATATGCAAATACAGGTAATCAGGATTAGCATCCAGCGCATTGTTGCTACAATTGAGCTTTAGAGTTGTTAGTGAGCCTTCTTGCTTCCGGAGGATCCCTTTTTATTGTTTTATCAGTATAGTTCCTTAGGATGTCGTGGGTCTTGTCCCGACGTCCATTTCAGTTGTTAGAAGTTTCATATACAGTCAGTTGATGTCAGTTCTTGAGTCTTTTCATTTCAGTTTTGATGTTTGAGACATGAGTTGCCATTTTAGCTAGTGAATGTTCTTTCTACATTCTAAGTTACCTTTTGAGCTTTCAGTTTGCTTTTAAAAGTACATTTATGTTGAGTAAAGTCCTTCCCTAAGAGTTAAGCCATACCAAGGGTTCTCTTGGGGCCAACAATGGTTCTCGAGTGCCCGGCCACGTCCAGAGTGTAGGCTCGGGTTGTGACATTTTAGGCCTAGGTGCGGTCTTGGTTGATTTTTGAGAGGTCCCGAGCTTAAGTTAGCCTTTTTAGGTGTTCTGTTAGTCTCTTGTGGTTTTCACGGATTTCGGTCCAAGGAGACCTTGAATTCGTGTTTCAACAGGTTTGATTGAGTCCAGAACGTTGAGTATAATCAATTTTCATAGATGGTTTGTGTTTATAGGGTTTCGAACGAATCCTGGGGGTCTTTTTTATGTTAGAGAGTTTGTTAATATTTATGGTGCATGTGTGCTTCACATTTGCTATATTGGGTCGCATTCATGAGAGGCCAATCACACTGACCTTCACAATCACAAAGTGGTGTGTCGCGATCGCGACCTCGTGGAAACAAAGGTCTGTTTGCGATCACGGGGGCCAGAGTTTTATTCAGGGTTTGCTTTTGCGAACCCATGGCAACTTTTGTGACATCAGAGAGAGTTTTTGGACCTAAAATTTTGTGGCTTACGCCCCATTTTCCATTTTTGAGCTTAGAAAACACTTGGAGGCAATTTTTGAAGAGGTTTCTTGTGCTAGATCTTTTGGGTAAGCTTTTGTTATCCTAAAACTCAATTTTCTTTGATTATTTGTGGATTCTAACATCAAAATTTGGATTTTCATTGGCAAATGGCTTGATTTTTCAAGAACCTAAGTACTAAACTAAAATGTAGATTGTGAACTAATTTTAAAAAGACGATGGGAAATGGTTCCGGCTAGTGACTAATGTGTCGAAGGGAAATTATTCCGACAAGAATTCATTATGTGACTTAATGCATTTGATACTTGTGATTGATCTAATTGTTGATTGTGATTGATCTACTTGTTGATTGTGATTGATCTACTTGTTGATTGTGATTGATCTACTTGTCATTTGAGATTGATTTACCTGATTCATGTTGGTTGTTGAAATATGAATATTGGGCCTTGTGAGCCACGTATTATAGAATTGTTAGGTTGAGTTGATTTCTATGTAAGCTGTAGTTTGAGGAGGTCCAGTTGAGATGAAAGGAGTATTAGATTTCTAGCTAGGTTGCCTTGTTAATTTGGTTGCTTGTTGGGTACCATATTGTTGGTACTCACTCCTTCTACACGTGTGTAGGTTCCAAGCCTGGTATTATGTGATGATCCTTATTCTCCCACTTTCTGAGGATTGTCAAAGGACTATTGAAAGGTAGTTACTTGTGATCCCGTGGGCCCTCTTTTCCTTTATGCTATGTCTTGTTCTACTTGAGAAACAAAGACATTGAGATTATGTGATTATTAAAATTCCGCACTTTTGTATTAGAGGTTTGTACAACTGACAACCAGGTTTTGGGGTGTTAATAGAATGAATAAGGTTTCTACTTTATCTTGTTCTTGTTTAATCTTTCCGTATTTCTTTCGTTTCGTCGGGTTGAGGCAAACTTGTTTTGGTGGTAATAGACAAGAGTCATCACGTACGTTTTTGAGTTGTGACATAAATCTTTGAAATGTGAATTTTGAACAACTAAAAAATAAAACACTTATCACTTATTGTATAATACACTACTAAAGAAATTTCAGTTGCAAATCTGTGGCTTTGGTTAGGTGGATCAAGCCACCACTGCTCTTTGTCAAGCTTAATAGTGATGGTCGCAGTAGAGATGGTATTTGTGGAGGTGGTGGTGTTGTCAGAAATAGTATGGGTGCTCTTATTATGGCTTACTCCATTCCCTTGGGTGCTGGAACCAGCAACTGGGCAGAAGCAAAGGAAGTTTTCATTGAAATGTCATAAGAAATATTATAGTAATTATTTATGAGAAGTCCATCAAAAAAGTTTCTGACGCGTCAATTTTTTATGGGTTCCATCAAAATTCAATTGGAAATTCATGGATTTTTGTAATGCTAGTTGTTATTTAATAATTTTGTTTAAGTTAATACATAAATTGAATTTAGAACTAAGATTATAATAATAGTTGACATAGTAAATGCTTAGGGAAAGTTCTATCTTTTCCTTCATAAGACAATGAGATATTTCACTTTAAAACAATATCATTAATATTCATGCCATCAAAAATTTATAACTCAATCCCGTTCAGTACAACTACATATTTTATTTTAGTTATGATTATATAAAGTGCCACTAACAGACATTCTAGTGAATTTTTTTTTATTAAACAATAATTTATCTATTGTAGAACAATATAGTATGTGATGTGTACAATTCTAGAGTGAATGGTACCAATATATAGGGCATTAGATTTTAGTTTATAGTGATAACACACACAAAAATTAAATCAATGACTGCAAGAAATGTCATACTAAAATTTTCAAGGGGAATACAACTTTATAAGTAGGGAGAAAACATAAATAAGAATATCCAAACAACTAGTGGTTCAAACAATGCACAGATAAACGAAAAATACACAAATATCTTAGACATGGATACTGTTGGCCTTAAAGCTTTAAGCTTATATCCACCTCACTAATTTCATTATCACAAATGAGTTGAGGTTTGAATTTCAATTGATACAGATCAGATCTATCCAAAATAGGAAATTTTATCTCCCTTATATGGTGTCCTTCAAATACACCAGAGGGGTTCCATTTTGGGCAATAACTATTGAATTTAAACCTCGCACATATGTCCTTCTTGTAAGTTGAAGCATTTTGTTGTAACTGATTTGCTTTCACGCCAATGCTATTATCATTTACTTTAAGTGAGAGAGAATGATATGATAGTAGTGGTGGTGGTAGTTGTTGGTTTTTATTCACATCTCTGCCATAAATGTTACCTCTCATTGAGTTGGCGTGATATGAGGGTGATGGTGGTGTTGGTAGTTTAAGATTTGTATGCATGCTTTTTCCATCATCATTTCCTTTAATCAAGTGGGAATCATATGAGCATGGTGGTGGAGACATCAACATGGTTCTTGGGTGTTGGACTGATTTTGAAGGTGTTGGTAATGGTTCACTTAGGTTGTTTGAACCTTGTACTATGTCTATCTCCATTTCATTATTAAAAGGATGAGATAGAACATGATTCATGAATACTTGATAGCCGCGAATACTATTGTCACATATAGGACAATGGACCAATGATAGATGAGTCGACATTCTGAAAAAAAATATTAAAAAAGAAGTAAATAAAAAATGCTAATATTTGAGGTCAAATAACATAAAAAAAAATTACCTATAAAAGAAGAGAACTTCACCTATCTGATGAGGATGGTGGTGGCGATAGCGACAATGGTAGTTGTTGATTTACATGAAAATCCTTATCACTATTATTACCTCTAACCAAGCTAGGATGAACTAACGGTGGTGATGGTGTTGATTGTCAATCAACTCTTTTGTTTCTCATGGTTCTTACACGTTGGACTGATGAAGGTTTTGATAATTCTACACTAGGTATGTGTGAACCTTCTACAAGGTACATCTCCTTTGATTGGTGTATTTGATGAGATTGAACATGATTCAATAGTTCTTGATAACCACAAACTATTTTGTCACAAAAAGAACAATGGAGCAGCTTCATATGAATTGACATTCTAAATAACAAAATAGAAAAAGATGCAATTTCAAAAATATTAATATTTGAGCTCAAGCAACATAAAGTTTTTTTTCCTAAAAAGAGGTCAACTTCACCTATATGATTTGTTCTGAACAAAGAGGTGAGACTGGATTATGCATTTTAACTCTAGAGAATGTATGAAGAATTTATAGGCCAATGCACTTGTGCACATTCAGGCTTGTAGAATTCAGATCTCTTCTAAAGGTAAGTTTATTAAAGTGACACCTCAGTAATCAAAACATGAAAATTATTGATGCTTTTTCCTTTTTAGAGATACTTTTCAATATATATAAATTAGTTAACTTGTATAAATATTTTCTAAACACGATGAGATAAATGTTTTTCATCTTTTGAATTTTGGTTTTTGAAAGAAAATTAGCACTAAAAACACTAAAATCATTTCTGGATAAATAGTGATATATATGTCTATATAATATTTAACTATGACAATTCTACAACCAAACTCAGAAAGTTATTGATTTTTTTTCCTTCATAGAGATACTATATATATATATATATATATATATATAAAACTAGTTAATTTGTATAATTTTTTTCTATACATGATGAGATAAATGATTTTCCTCTTTTGATTTTTTTGTTTTTTTATAACTATGACAACTTTGCAACCTAAACCTGAAAATTATTGATTTTTTTTCCTTCTTAGAGATACCATCCAATTTACTCACGGTTAGATAAATGCTTTTCCTCTTTTGAATTTTTGTCTTTTTAAAAGAAAAGTACCACTAAAAAACTAAAATTATTTTTGTATAAATAGTTAACTATCACCCAAATCACACCCTTAAATCAGATTATAGAGGTCATTTGTTAGTATTTATAACTTGCTCCTAAAATATTAATTGGCAACTACTATTAAAAATTAGGAGTTTTAATAGAACTATTAACTATTTTATCTTGTTGAATTTTAATATATAATAAGAGACAAGGTAGGGTTATAGTTCTTAGATATCAGAACTCAAAAAGATAATTTACTATTAAATCATTCAAGTGTGTTCATTATGAAAAATTGACGAATTTATAAGTCACCTAAATCCTCTCAACCTAATTAATAAAATATCACCCTAAGTTCTTGCTGACACTTAGGTGTTGAATTAATTTGTTTATTCATCAAAGGCTCATGTTAGCTATAATCTCTCGAGCTCAAGTTATTAGATGAAGGTTTGTAGTCTCATATCCATGTTAATGATCCTTTTTCCTAATCTTAACTTTTTTTATCAAGCATGTCCGAATACGAGTTAGTTCATAATGTTTGCAACAATTTAAAAAGAAATACATATGAAAGAACCTTAATACACAATGATCACCGCTCTGTGAGAAGATTTTAATGCAAAGAATCTATTATCATTATTGCTACTTTAAGTTTCATAACCCTAGTTATGATTTTAGCTACTCATAACTAGATCTAAAAAATATTTTTTATAATTTAAATTGCTAAAGAACATTAATGTATAAGAAAGTAAACAACATTTTTTATAAATGCAACTCTTGAAAGGGATTCTTGTTCGTTCCATAATAATATTTTAATAAAACATAATTAAACCCTAAAAACTAAGAACTATGGATTTTTTTATGCTATGAGTAATCCCAAACCTATACCAATAATTTTTAACCCTAAAAACACCATCTTAATGACATATAAAAATAGGATCAAAGTCCAATTGAACTATGCTTTGACTTTGGTCAACTTTAGCCCAACAATATAACAACCATTCATATTGTTATAGGTGATCTAATCATGGAATATATTGGCAGAGAATACTTCTAAACTAATGAGTTGAAAATTTCAAGCTAGGTTAGTCTTGGACAAAATCACTAAGCAAGATGAGGTCTAGGGTAATTAGAGGAAAGGATTGGGTGATCTATTTGAGTTGAGTTTGTTTACCTTTTTACAAAGACGTTATGGAATATGTAGGACTTATTGGAAGTGAATTTAGGTAAGTAGAACTCCTAATATCAAACTCGACATGAAGGGATTGGTTTGGAAGGTCAAGATTTAAAGGCGTGCTGTACAATATACTCATTTGGGAGGATTTTTGAGTTTCAATTTCATGCACACTGCTATAGCAGGTGACATACCGCTAAAGTAGATAAATTAATTTTATATATAGAGGGCATTTTAGCAACGAAGTTGATGCTATAGTGGGATTAGGCTACTATGGAGGGGTAAGTCACTAGAAATGCAGAAAATTCCCCAAAAGCACCAATTCTACGCAAGAACGCTTTGGGGAAGTGCAAAGGCAATCTAGGGTGATTTTCATTAATTTTCCATCATAATCCTCCGTAAAGGTAAGTAAACTCCCCTAACTTGGTATTTCAATTCTTAGGCCTTAGAATTTATGGTTGTGACTTCAGAAGAAGGTCTGACTTGACTTAATAGTGGAAAATCTCTAGTTTGGGTGAAATAATCAAAAGATTGGCTTGGGGTTTGGAATTAGGATGTAATTCAGGTATTTAGGCCTAAATCTTTTATTGTTGTTCAAAGAGAAACTTTTAAGAGTGAAGCAATATTGCAAGAAGTTGTATCCAACAAAAGAAATAAAATCATGGGTAATTATAAGACTATTCCACTCCAGGTTAGTTGACTTCATTCCTTTTCTCAAAGTAGAAAAATTCTCCCTTGAAAACAAATTATTATTTTATTTTATAAGTCAGATAATATATATACTTATGAGTATTACATAAAACTACTTTAATATGGAATTGTTTATCAAGTTCCAAATGAGTGTAGCTGATACATTCAATTAAACATCTACCCACAAAGTAAAAACAAATTTTGTTATTAAATTAATATTTTATAGAGCATACCATCAATAGCTACAAGATAAAGTATAATGAACCGGTTGGTCATTTCAGATTATTTTTTTGTAAAATTACCATTTTAACCCTCCTGATATTGACCCTGGGTCATTTTTGAATGAATTTTAAAAATAGTTTCATGTTTTGAGTTAAAAGTTTTGATTTATGCAAGTTTTTGAGTTTGTTAAGAAGTGGTTTTCAGTGGCATTTGGATTTTCAGTGTTGAAATGGAATTTCATCGATTCCATCAGTCCTTGAATGTGAAAATTGGTCTAAGAGAGTTTTCGGTTTCAAATTCGGAGTTGTTTTTGAGTATTTAAGGTCCCAAGTTAGAAATTTTAGCCTTTGGGTTGACTTTGGTCAAATTAGGGGTTCAGATGCTCGGATCGAAATTTTGAGAGTTCTGTCGGATTTGGTGGATGAGTTTAGGCCTATGTGAGGTCTTGGTTAAATTTTTAGATATCTAGAGCTTGATTTAGCCTTTTAGGTGTTATGTTCATTACTTGTGACTCTCACGAGTTTCGGATTAAGAAGACATCGAATTCATGTTTCGGCAATTCCATTGAGTCTGAAATGTCGAGTATATTAGATTTAGATATAAGATTTGTGTGTACGAGTTTTGAACGGATCCCGAGGGTCCATTGGTTATTTTGGGAGTTGATTGATTTTCTGGTGCCTAGAATATGCAGTGCCTCGCGATCGCGATAGGGTGTTTTCTTTCATGAACTGTGCAATTGGGAGACCCTAATCACGAAATCGAGGGAGGTGACATCCTTGGCCTTTGCAATCGCAACCTTCACGAAAGTGAAGCTTGAGATTTTTTCGAGGTTCACTTTAGCGAACTATTGATCACTTTTGTGACATCGGAGACCCCTTTTGTTAGCCATTTTCGAGGTTTTACCCAACTTTCCCCATTTTGAACTCTGTAAAATCTTTGGAGCAGATTTTAAAGATATTTCTTGTGCAAAATCATTTGGAAAATTTTTTCTGACCCTAAAACTTCAATTCCCTTGATTATTTAGGGATTTTAACATCAAAACATGGAATTTTAATTGGCAAATGACTAGATTTCAAGAACTTGATCTCTAAACTAAAATGGTTATTGTGAACTGATTTTACTCTTTTTTCGAAATGGTTTTCACCAATGAGTTCCAAATACCTTGGGTAACATTTTCAAGTTAAGATTTTCACATTCAAACCTCATTTTCAAATTATTATTTTATTTTATTTTTAAATTTATGGTGGGTGTTACCCCAATTTTATTAAAAATCATAGTAATACAATAATATAAATGTGGCCATGTGCCAGAATATGCTTAATAAAAAGTCCAATGTCTACAATTTGATAGGACCAGCGCATTTCACCTTAGTCTGCGTTCCTTTTATGTTGGAGACTTTCTAAATTCCACCCTAATCTTTTTGCAGGTCGTCCATGTCCTCAATAATCTGCTATGAGATCAGGTAATGTTTCCTTCACACTTCTATTTTCTTTCTTATCCTTTGAGCGTCGTGTCACTCGTATATATGTTTGGAATTTCTTCAATGTCCTTTGGAGGTGAAAGAATGGACCGTCGTCACACCGCTCCTTCATCAGTAAGTGCTTCTCCTCAACTTGCAGAATCTAATGTGAAGCTGATCTGCTCTCTTTGATACTACGTTCGCCATCACTTTTTGAAATGTACAGTCTTTTCTTTTGTAGCTTTATTACCTGTGTTTGTACAATTTCGAACCTATCGCTACTGTGATAAATCAGTGAATCATTTTTCTTCTCATTCATATACAAATACCTTTTATGTGTTCTCATGCTTGATGATGATTGATCTTCCTTGTTCTTATTCTTAAAGTTGGTATTTGTTGCTTGTCCGTGTTAATAATCTTCCTACCTATTGATGGAAGCTCCTTGAAACTTCACTATTCCACCTTCATGTCTATCTCTGCTGCATGATTTACCAAGAAGTCAACTAGTTGATTTCCTTCTCTAAAAATGTGTTGTATTTTGACACCTTGCTTAAGAATCATCATTTTTATCTCCTCCAATGTTTCATATATCTCCCAAGGCATTCTCCAAACTCCCTTAATGAAATTAATCATAGAAAGAGAGTTTGTTTCAAGCACCTTCTCTGAATCTACAGTATTTACCCAGTACCTTAAAGCCTCTAATATAGCTCTAGCTTCATCCTGTACATTATTTGTTTGAATTAAGACCCTTGCCTGGGAATAACATAGATCACCTTTATGATCTCTTATACAAAAACCATAAAACTTGGCCCAGGGTTTCCTTTAGTTACCCCATATGTGTTGCATTTGAGACTTCCAGTGATTGGGAGTTCCCATTTAACAATATAGTGATGCAACTTAGGCTTATACTTTCCTAATGTAATGATTAGATCTACCCATTTCTGTTCTTTAATCCTCAACCATGGGTATAGTACTCTAATCAATTGATGTACAGCAGTTTCAATGTGTATTACCATTTCTGCAAAAGTTGTGTCTCCCCTATGCTTTCTTGTGTTCCTCCTATTCCACAGTTCCCATATGGTCAGTGCAGGAATTGCCCTATAAACTTGTCTGAGCTTGTTATTATTGTCCACGCTCCTCGACACTTTGATTAGATGTTCTAGGTGAAGTCCTTCAATCTTTATCCCTACAAAATTAGCAAACTGCTTCCATAGCCTTTCAGTTGTGGGAGCTATTAGAAAAATATGTTTCATAGTTTCCATGTTGTATTCCTCCCAACACCAGCACCTGGAAACCATATTTATTCTCATTCTTTGCAAATTATCATTTGTAGAAATCCTCCCTTTCCAAGCCCTCCATAGAAAGAAATTACTTTTGAAAGGTTGCCCTGTCACCCATAAATGCTTGTAATCCTCATTTGTTTCTTTTTTGTTTCTCACCAAGTTCCAGGCTGACTTTATTGAGAATATGTCACTTGTATTCCCCATCCACCATGTTTTATCTAATGCTTGTTCTCTCCCTGGAGTATTTATGTTTTCACAAATGTGATCCACCATCTCTTGTGATACATATTGTTCTAATTTTCCTTTATCCCACTCTCTATTTGTAACAAATAGATTCACGTCAATTTTCTCCTCTAAACTGTCCCTCTCCAAATAGTATAGAACTCCTAGTTTAGTCTAGTTGTCTAGCCAGAAATTAGCATTACCTGCTTTGACTTGCTACTAGATGTTGTGTTCTACTTCCTCCCTTATCTTGATCATCTTCCTCCATGTATGTGATGCCCCTGTCCCTTGTGCTTGTGAGTTGATTGACCCATTTTTCAAAGTGTATGATATGGGTATAGTTATTTCTAGAATCTTATTGTGAATACTTGATTGAATTAGATTGCGTGGCTTTGGAAATTGTTCAGAAAGATAAGGCTCACAACTTGGATTAACTTTTTGAATGAATTTAATAAGTTATCCTTTTTTGTATTATTCTTGTTTTACTTTCTGCATTTCTTTCGTACCGTTGGGTTGAGGCTGACTTGTCTTGGTGCGAATAGACAAGTGCCATCACGTCCATTTTTTGGTCTTAACAAATGGTATTAGAGCCCCTGGTTCATGGTCTGACGTGTGTACAATACTTATCTTCGAGAGGCTATGAATACTATTAGGAAACTTCCTTTTATTTATCCTTTCTTATCATGCATAGTTACCTTTGCTATTGTTGAGTTGTTGTTTCTTATTTTGGCAGATGCCAAGGACTAGAGCTTATGTTTCCAGTGATAGAGAGGAGGTAGTCCCCGAGGAAGTTTCTAAGACCCTAGCTATGGGTAAAGGTAGAGCTATAAGTCATCCTCATGGAGCAGCACCAGCTATAGGTCATGCCCATGAGGTGACACCAGCTAGGGGACGAGTTATGGAGTTCTCTCCAGAGCCACAGGTTGAAGTTGTTAAGGACCAAGTTCCTCCTGAGTTTACAGCTTCTTTGTTTCAGTATACTTTGTTGTGGATGCAAGGTGTGTTGGAGAACTTCTCTAAGGGTGGTGTGACAGGTACATTACTGGGTTCTCAGATGAAGGTAGCGGCATAGACCCCAGTTGTGCAGCATCAGGCTCCGATTATCCTTGATCAAGCGTGTTAGCCACTAGTGGTTCTTGCACCAGGTGTTTGTGCACATATTGCTCCTGAGGTTATTATGTCACTAGTGTTATGAGAGGTTTCGGAAGATGAAACCACCTCAATTTCAGGGTGGTAAGAGCAAGGATGTTCATGAGTTCTTCACTTTGTCCCATGAGATGCTAGAAGTAGTGGGTATATTTGATGCACACCGTGTTTTTTTCATTGCACTCCAGCTCTATGGACCTGCGAGGGAGTGGTGGAGGACTTATGTGAGGTCTAGACCAGTTAGATATCCTCCGGTAGAGTGGGATACGTTCTCTAGTGCTTTCAAAGACCGATTCATCCCTTCGAGTGTAAGTGAGAAGAGTCAACTGAGGTTTGGGGACATGAGACATGGCGGCTTCTCTGTGACTGAGTATGAGGCCCGATTCTATGAGGTTTCTAGGCATTCTATAACTATTGTTTTATATGATGCAGAGAGAGTCCACAAGTTTACAAGAGGGTTGACTTTCTCCACCAGATCTTATGTGTTTTAAGCAGCCAGAGAGAGGGCTTCTTTCCAGTCCATTGTGAGTACCACCAAGGAAGTAGTGTTGATGGTTATAGAAGAGTTTAGGGGTCCTAAGAGGGCCTGTTCTTCTAGTCAATTTTTTGGTGACTTCATTTAGAGGTAGAGGTTAACATATAGGTAATAGCTTCCTTCAGCATCGTGGGATTATTCATGCATCCATGCCAGTAGTTGAGAGTGGGAAGACATCCCGGGGGTCCTATGGTTTGGACGAGGTGGATATAGAAGTTCATCTGGTCTATCACAATAGTTATCTATGTTGAAGTCTTGTTATGGTTGTGGGTATCCAGGTCATATAATTAAGTTGTGTCTTTTATAGACTCACTCAGGACCTCAAAGTACATATTTTGTTGTTCCAACTAAAGATTCAACATCTCTTATTAGGGGTCGAGGCAGATGTTAGTCTGATAAAGGTGAAATGGCTTCTAGTAGGAGTGCTATAGCTCTACCAGGTAGAGGTCGGGGTACTACTTGGACTGGTGGTGGTCGAAAAGGAGAGTTTTATGATTTTCCAAGAAAGCTTGATGTCAAGACTTCTAATGTTGTTATTGTAGGTATCCTCCTAGTTTGCCATCGACATGCGTGTGTATTGTTTGATCCAGGGTCTACTTTTTTGTATGTGTCCACCTATTTTGTAGCTGGATTTGATATATGCATGATAGTATATACTTGTGCTTATTCATATTTCTAATCCAGTGGATAAGTCATTAGTGGTTGATTGAGTGTATCTTTCCTAACTTGTTTATTTGGCTGGTGTATGTTACTTAGGTTGACTTGATCATTTTGGGGATGGTAGACTTTGATAATATTTTGGGTATGTATTGCCTCTCCCCGCGTCATGCTATTATTCATTGTTATCCTGAGACTGCAACCTTATTGATGTTGGGTGTTCCGAGAGATGAGTGGATGGGTGCTAGTGGTTCTTACCCTAGCAAAGTTATCTCCTTCATTCGAGTTTAGAGATTGGTTGATAGAGGGTGTTTTTCCTATTTAAGCTTTATTCGGGGATACTATTGTTGAGCCAACTCCTATGGATTTTGTACCCATGGTTCAAGAGATTTTAATATGTTTCCTACTGAACTTCCTGGTGTTCCTCCAGTAGGGACATTGATTTTGCTATTGACTTGGAGCTAGGCACCAAGCCCATCTCTATTCTCCTTATAGCATAGCTTCAGCCTAATTAATGAAATTGAAGAATCTGTCATAGGACTTGTTGAGTAAGGGGTTCATTCACCCTAGTGTGTCTCTATGTGGTGTTCATGTTCTATTTGTGAGAAAGAAAGATGGAACCATGATGATGTGTAGTGACCACCGACATTTAAGCAAAGTGACAGTGAAGAACAAGTATCCTCCTCCTCGTATCGATGACTTATTTGATCAACTTTTGGTAGCATCTTTGTTTTCTAAGATTGATTAGGTCTGGCTATCATTAGCTAAAGATTAGGGTATCAGATATCTCTAAGGCAGGTTTTAGGACTCGATATGGACACTATGCGTTTCTTATAATGTCATTCGTTTTGACTAACTCCCCAACAACATTCATAGAGCTGATGAATGGGGTGTTCCGATTGTATTTGGATTAATTTTTTATAGTGTTCATTGATGTCATCTTGGTGTACTCCAAGCATAAGGAGGACCAAGTTTGATACTTGAGGATTGTGCTCCAGATGTTGAGGGAAGAGAAACTATATGTCAAGTTATCGAAGTGAGAGTTTTGGCTTAATTCTAATGTTTTTCTGGAACATATGATGTCTAAGGAGGGTATTTAGGTGGATCTAGCCAAGATTTAGATAGTTAGAGGTTGGACCAGTCCCGCTATCAATTACTGATATTCAGAGTTTTATGGGACTTGCAGGCTATTACAAGCAATTTGTTCGGAGCTTTTCAACTATTACATCTCCTTTTACCAGATTGAATCAATAGAGTGTAAGCTTATAGTGGTCTTATGAGTGTGACGGGAGCTTCTAAAAGTTCAAGACCTTGTTGACTACGGCTCTTGTATTGACTTTACCTGAGGAGGGTGTGTACGTTACTATTTATTGTGATTCTTCTGGAGTCGGGTTGGGGGAATTATGATGCAGAAGTGGAAGGTGATCTCCTATGTCTCTAGATACTTGAAGACCCATGAAAAGAACTACCATACTCATGATTTAGAGTTGGTTGATGTAGTTTTTGTGCTTAAGTTATGGCGGCATTATCTGTATGGGGTACATTATGAGAACATCACTGACCATTAGAGTCTTAAGTATATCTTCAATTAGAGGGATCTGAACTTGAGGTAGTGCAGATGGCTTGAGCTACGGATGGACTATGATATCACCATTTTGTATCATCCGGGAAAGGCCAATGTAGTGGTCAATGCTTTAAGTAGGAAAACTTCTAGTATGAGGAGTCTTGCCGCAATCAATGTTCAGGAGAGACGATTGGCTAGGCTTCTTCAAAGGCTTGTTGTCATGACCCAAGGGTTCCCCAAGACGTAACAAGGCACATAGCACCCCTAAAGGCACCATGTAAGCCACTTAGCATATCATAACATAAAGCATTAGACCAATAAGAGTAAAAACACATTTAAGTCCAAAAGTTTCATAAAAAGCAAAGCGGAAGTCTAGACTTGTCTCAATTAGTCATCTATTACAATAGTTCCAATGAAAAGGGACATAGCCCAAAACAACATAATCCGAAAGTGAAAATACAAGAATGAAACTCAAAGTGAATCTTCCATCCTCGTTTCATGAGAAATAACCACAAGCAAGGAGAATAGTAAAATTCAAGCTCGAATCAAATGATGACCGCCTTAAAACTGGACCTACACTTTGGAAAAATGCAAGAAAATATGGGTTAGTACAAAATTGCACTAAGTATGATAGCCATGCATAAAAGCCTTGAAAACATGTTAAGAGGGACATTTCAGTTGAAAAACATGCACTTTACCAAGTTTAAGGATCATCATGAAGATTAGTGTAGAAGCATAATCAACATATAGATCATCATAACATAATGGAAACATACCATAAATACGCTTAACCCATACTTGTGCAATGCATGAATAAGATCCCATAATACCACCCATACTAAGTAAAGCTTCCTGAGTAGCTATAGTTCATATTTCATATTCTTGTTCATGCTATCATAAAGGGAGATTAGCCTTAACCGACATAGACCATGTGAACTTAACATGGAATCTGGTGTCTACCCACACCGAAAAGGGGTTGTCCTACTTGCCTAAGGTAGAACCATACTCTTAGCTTAGGTGGATCCACTAGCTAAAGACCTATGACAGAACATAGTTTGTAGGCTAAGGGGATTGCTACTAGAAAACCCAGCCTCTACTAACGTGAGGGCTTTCATCCCAAGATATTGCTCCTAGAAACCTAGCCTCTACTAACGTGAGGGCTTCCATCTCATATCACTATCCACTCGCTGCTAAGCATAATTCCCATTGAAATCATATTAAGTCTTGACTTAAGTTTATAATTATGGAAGAATGTCGTGTCACTCAATCCAACACAACTCATACTAAAGCTCATAGATTCAATAGGGGAGACTAGTCTTCCAACCTTAAAATCACTACATGTGACAAACCCTTCACATCATATCATATTCATACTCTCAAAGTATTCATAAAACATATACATAAATCTCATAATCATACATGAAGTTCCTATATATATATATATATATGTATTCACGACATACGATTATATGAGCATACCATGCATATTTAAGTAGTAGGGAGGCAAATGTCAGCCATGGAGATTATTTGAGTTTTAGTTTCAGGTGGTATCTTTATTACCCTTTTACGGTAAATATTTATGATTCTACTTTCCGATTTACATACCAGTACATTTTTATTCATACTGAAGTCCCTTTGCCTGGGGACGCTGCTTTTTGTTTCATGCGAGCAGGTACAAGCAGGGACTCTAACCAACCCACCTGCTAGGATTCAGGTTCAGTTGTTAGCTGGTAAGCTCCATCTTATCCTGGGGCTATCAGAGGATGCTTACTTTTGTTGTACAGTTTGGGTAAAGTCGGGGCCTTGTCCCGATAGTGCTTATGTCACTCATAGAGGCTATTGTGGACACAATATTCTGGGTTTTCTTTTTGTATGTTTCAACCTCAAGGCAATAGTCTTGGCATGTATATATATATATATATATATATATATATGTATGTGTGTGTGTGTGTGTGTGTGTGTACGTAGACATGTCTTCAATTGTGGCCTCGTTGGCAAGATAGTACATCTCTATTTTTTTCGACCTGTCTACCATTGTTTGTATGGTTTATGCTCATTCATGTCATGACCTTCAAGGTCCAGGATTAACTTTTTAGAGGTTATGTTGCCCAATCTTTTTGTCTCACAGTTGGTTAGCTAGTATGTTTTAGTGGGTAACTTGTTCTAATAGGGTATCTAGTGCCAGTTACTCCCTCTATTTTGGGGTGTGACACATTTGGCTACAAATCCCGAAATATCTCTCTTCATACCATTCCACCAATAAACTTCTAGTAAATCACGGTACATCTTGGTGAATCTCGGATGAATAGAATATCGATAACTATGAGCTTCTTCTAAAATTTTCTCCCTCAAACTATCAACATCCGGAACACATAACTGACCTTGGTACCTTAGCACCCCATCTCCCCCTTGGGAGAAAGCCTCAACGGACTTCTTAAGTACCGACTCTTTCAACTCAACTAATAAAGGATCAAGATCTTGTTTAGACTTCACATCCATCACAAAGGACGATTCGGAACTATTATGGACCATGACACCACCCTTGGTGGAATCCACTAGTTGGACACCTAGTCGGGCTGATCTATGCACCTTACGAACCAATTCTTTCTTTTCATCCTCTACATGAGCCACGCTACCCATACACAATCTACTAAGTGCATCCGCTACCACATTAGCTTTACTGGGGTGGTAAGGATACTCATGTCATAATCCTTCAAGAGTTCTAACCACCTTCTTTGTCGGAGATTCAAGTCTTTTTGACTAAACACATATTGAAGACTTTTGTGATCGGTGAAAACATCCACATGGACTCCATACAAGTAGTGTCTCCATATTTTCAAGGTAAATACTACCGCCGCTAATTCAAGATCATGGGTCGTATAATTCTTCTCATGGACTTTAAGTTGCCTTGAAGCATAGGCAATCACTTTACCGTTTTTCATGAGGACACATCCTAACCCAACTCTAGAGGCGTCACAATATACAACAAAACCATTCGTACCCTCTAGTAGGTTCAACACCGGAGCGGAAGTAAGTCTATCTTACAACTCTTGGAAGCTTTTCTCACAAGCCTCCTGCCACTCAAACTTAGCCTTCTTTTGAGTCAAAGCCGTCAACGGAAAAGTGATGGAGGAAAACCCCTCAACAAACCTCCTATAGTAACCGGCCAAACCCAAGAAGTTTCTAATGTCAGAAGGAGTTAGAGGTCTAGGCCAACTCTTGACCGCATCCGTCATATTCGGATCTACCTCAATACCCTCACTTGACACATATGACCAAGGAAAGCTATAGACCTTAACCAAAATTCACACTTGCTAAATTTTGCAAAATGTTGTTGGTCCTTAATAACTTGCAACACAATCCTCAAATGGTCTATATATTCATTCTCACTCCTGGAATAGATCAAAATATCATCGATAAACACAATCACAAACATATCAAGGTATTGTCTAAAAACCCTATTCATCAAATCCATAAATGTCGCCAGGGCATTTGTCAACCCAAATGACATAACCACAAATTTATAGTGACCATACCGAGTCCTAAAGACCGTCTTGGGAATATCAACCCCTCTCACCCTTAATTGGCGATAAGCCGAACGAAGGTCAATTTTGGAGTATATCTAGCCCCTTGGAGTTGATCAAACAAGTCATCGATTCTCGAAAAGGGATATTTATTCTTAATGGTCACCTTGTTCAATTGGAAATAATTGATGCACATTCTAAGAGACCCATTCTTCTTTCTAACAAACAACATTGGAGCACCCCATAGAGAGATACTCGATTGAATAAAACTTTTATCTAGCAAATCCTTTAGGTGCTCTTTTAACTCTTTCAACTCGGGCGGAGCCATTCTATAAGGAGGAATGGAGATAGGTTACGTATTCGATAAAAGATCAATACCAAAATTTATTTCCCGCTCGGGAGGAATACTGGGAAAATCATCGGGGAAAACTTCTGGGAACTCATTCACTACCGGAACCAACTCTAGAGAAGGGTTTTCGGACTAAACATTCATCGCCCTTACAAGATGGTAAATGCACCCTTTGGAGATCATTTTCCTAGCTTTGAGGCAAGAACCAACTTGACCTCTAGGGATAGAATTTCCCCCCTTCCATTCTAAAATAGGCTCATTTGGAAATTAGAATTAAACCACCCGAGTCCTACAATCTATAAAGGCATAACATGCATGCAACTAATCCATACCCAAAATCACATCAAAGTCTAACATGTCTAACTCTACAAAATCCACCAAAGTAACCTTATAGGACAAGGAAATGGGACAACTTCTATAGACTCTTTTTGTCACCACTGAGTCACCGATCGGGGTAGAAACCCAAAAAGTTTCTACTAACACTTCGGGGAGCATTTCAAACTTCATGGCCACAAAAGGTGTTACAAAGGACAAATTGGCACCGAGATTTAACAAGGTATATACATCAATAGAAAATACTTTTAAAATACCGGTCACAACATCCGGGGAGCTCTTTTGGTCACCTCGGGATTGAAGAGCATAAAATTGGTTTTGCTTTCGGGCATTGGAGTTTGAACCACTTGGAGGAGCTTGCTTTTCTTCTCTCCCCTTGGCCATGAGTACCGGTCAATCTCTCATCTTATGGCCACTCTTTCCACCATAGCACCCATCCGAGCCAACTAGGAATTTGCCATCATGTTTGCTACCACATTTTGCAACATAAGAACCACCACTATTACCTCCTTGAGGTTTAGGGTTGGAAACCCTATCCTTGTCTCCCCTTGGAGCACTAGAGGATCCTTGGTTGGAAAACCTTTGTTTGAACCATGGTTGACCTTGTCCATCGGACCTAGCCTTGGAGAAATTTCCATCACCGGTTCTAGCTCTTTTCACCTCCCTATTCTTGTCTTGGAGTTTCTCATCCTCCATTTGCTGGGCATACACCATAAGACGTGAGATATCCATATTATCATGAAGAATTGTCGAACGATATTCTTTTCTTACCAATCTAGACACACTCGTCAAATACCTACCCATCATATCCCTTGAATCTGCCACCAAAGCCGGAGCATGCTTGGACAATTGGGTAAACTTTAGAGAATACTCTTGAACACTCATACCCCCTTGATGAAGGTTAATGAATTCTTCCACCTTAGCTTCCCTCAATTCTCAGGGAAAGAACCTATCAAGGAACGCCGATTTGAACACTTCCCACTCTATTGGACCCGCTCCTACCGGCCTATTGTTCTTCCATTGAGTGTACCATACTTGAGCCATACTCTTAAATTGGTAAGAGGCTAACTCCTCTTTCTCTACCAAAGTCACCCCCATGGCATCAATTATTTTATAAACCTCTTCCGAAAATTCTTGAGGATTCTCCCCCACTTTGGAACCAAGAAACACGGAAGGGTTCATTCTTGCAAAATCCCTCAATATAGAAGCCGCGAAATTCATATTAGGATTGACCAGAGCTACAACTTCTCTATTGGATTGAGCCGTCATGACTTAAGCCAATATAAACTCTGCATGGGTCATATTCTCAACCACGGGAATAACCGGAGCTTGGTTAACTTGAGGTTGATTGCCTTGAAGAGCTTCCTCATTTACATTGTCACCCTCCATTCTTCTTATGTTATCCCTTCATGTATTCATTTCCTGAAGACACAAGAGAAGGATTAGAATAGGGACTTTTATAGAATTAAACTCTAAAGCACGACTTAAGTATAATGAAAGAACTGTAGTTTCCTAAACATCTTATAGCCTCTCATTCATAAATGTGGTGCACTTCACACTCATAAACAAGACTCTACTAGACGTGGCTTATGAGACATCATCTTAGAATCATTCTAAACATTGTGCTATATTACCAAGTTTATCACCACCCAAGGGTATCCCCTAGACGTAACAAAGCACATAATACCCCTAAAGGCACCATGTAAGCCACTTAGCATATCATAACATAAAGCATTAGAACAATAAGAGTAAAAATGCATTTAAGTCCAAAAGTTTCATAAAAGCTAAGCGGAAGTCTAGATTTGTCTCAATTAGGCATCATTACAATAGTTCCAATGAAAAGGGACAAAACAACATAATCCTAAAGTGAATATACAATAATGAAACTCAAAGTGAATCTTCCGTCCTCGAATCATGAGGACTCACCACAAGCAAGGAGAATAGTCAAATCCAAGCTCGAATCAAATGATGACCGCCTTAAGAATCGGACCCTACACTTTGGAAATATGGTTAGTAAAAAAATGCATTAAGTATGATAGCCATGCATAAAATCCTTGAAAATATGCTAAGAGGGACATTTTAGTTGAAAAGCATGCTTTTTACCAAGTTTAAGGATCATCATGAAGATTAGTGTAAAAGCATAAGTCATAAGCATAATCAACATATATATCATCATAACATAATGGAAACATACCATAAATACCCTTAAATCATACTTGTGCAATGCATGAATAAGATCCCATAATCCCACCCATACTCAGTAAAGCTTCTTGAGTATCTATAGTTCATATTTCATATTCTTGTTCATGCTATTATAAAGGGATATTAGCCTTAACCAACATAGACCATGTGAGCTTAACATGAAATCCGGTGTCTACTCCACACCGAAAAGGGGTTTTCCTACTTGCCTAAGGTAGAACCATACTCTTAACTTAGGTGGATCCACTAGCTAAAGACCTATGAGGGCACATAGTTTGTGGGATAAGGGGATTACTACTAGAAAACCCAGCCTCTACTAACGTGAGGGCTTCCATCCCAAGAGATTGCTTCGAGAAACCCGGCCTCTACTAACGTGAGACTTCCATCTCATATCACTATACACTCGGTGCTAAGCATAATTCCCATTGAGTTCATATTAAGTCTTGACTTAAGTTCATAATTATGGAAGAATGTCTTGTCACTCAATCCAATACAACTCATACTAAAGCTCATAGATTCAATAGGGGAGACTAGTCTTCCAACCTTAGAATTGCTACATATGACAAACCTTTCACATCATATCATATTCATACTCTCAAAGTGTTCATAAGACATATACATAAATCTCATAATCATACATAATTTTCATACTTCTCCCTTCAAGGACCATAGATCATATTCCATCAACACATCTAGAATTACTACATTAGATATGGATAATAACATAATTCAGGTAATTCAATTACTAGATGCATAATTCTATCATATTTTACTTGCATCAATCAATACCCACACATTGAGATCCAAATTGGGGAAAATAGGGGAATTCATGAATTCTTGGGGAATTTAAGATAAAACCATATAAAATCATCAGTATATCCATAATAAAATATAATTCAATCATTAAAAATGAATTTGAAAGAAATCCATGAGATTGAAGTCAAACCCTAACTTTTGGGATTTCTAGCTTTGAAATTGGGGTTTTGAAGGGGCTCCATGGATGAAGAGCTATCATACCTTGGTGAAGAAATCCAACGAATTTGAGTGAAAAAACTTGTTCCTTCAACCTTAGCTTCACATTTCTTCTTCTTCTTCCTTGGAGTTCTAAAGAGAGAGTTTTTGGGGAAAATAGGTTTTTGATTTGAGAGATTTAGAATTATGAGGAAGATAACTTGATTTGGGGGTCTTAAAATTATATATAGTTAGTCTAAATTAATACAAAATGAAGTCACTTAATATTAACTTAAAAAGGAAAACCTTATAATTCCCCCAACTAAAACTGCTTTTTGGCAATTACAAGCCTCACCCACGACACACGACCACGGTCCATGGGTGGACTCACGTGGTGTGTTGTCCATCTGTGGACTGGGGTTCTGAAGCCTGTTTTGCAGGCTTGACCCACGACCCCTCACTGACGGACCGTCGTTGGACCCACGACCCATTTTGTTGAGGCGTGGTCTGGGTTCAGAAACTGACCTCTCAGGGTCTCGACCTACGCCCCTCACCCACGAGGTGTGGCCTGACACACGATGTGTGGCTACCCTTCATGGGATACTGCCCAGGCAGCCTCTAATGGTCTTCTTCAAGGACCCATGGTTGGTCCTTGGGGTTTAAACCTTGACGTTCCAAACACGAAAACATTTATTTTAAGGTACGGGGAGGTACATTCAAGGCTCTAACCCTAACGCCAAGCTCTAGTCTAACCTACTAGTTTCCGGGGTGTTACACTTGCCAACAGTTTCATCCAATTATAATTTTTGTAGGAGAGTGGTGGATTAATTACTTTCATAGAGGCCAGTTCTTCCTTAGTTGAGCAGACCCATTAGCACCAGTTTGATGATAAGAAGTTGTGTCGCATTCGAGAAAAAATGTTGAAAGGGGAAGCTAAGGAGGTTGTCCTTGTCTGATGGGGTCTTGAGGATTGGAGGTGGGATTTGTGTGCCCAAGATGGGTTAGTTGATTAGATTATTTCTTGAGGAGTCCCATTATTCACGATATTCCATTTACCTAGGAGCGACAAAGATACATCATGATCTTTGTCAATAATACTGATGGTGTGGCATGAAGAGGGATACTGGAGATTTTGTGTCTAGATGCTTGACTTTCCAACAGGTCAAGTGTGAGCACCAGCGACCTGAAGGTATATATTAGAGGATGCCTATTCCTACTTGGAAGTGGGAGCGGATAAATGGATTTTGTTGTGGGTTTTCCTTCCACCATATGTAGTTATGACTCTATTTGGGTGGTTGTATATAGGCTGACCAAGTCAACCAACTATTTCATCCCAATTCGGGTGAAGTATCCAGTGGAGAGGTTAGCCAAGCATTATATCTGTTAGATTGTGCGACTCCATGGAGTCCCTACTTTTAGTGTCTATGATCGAGGTTCTTTGTTCACTTCCCATTTTTGGAAGGCCTTACAACATGGTTTGGGTACTCGTTTAGATATAAATACATCTTTTCAACCTCAGATAGTTGGTCAGTCTGAGCGGATGATTTAAGTGTTGGAGGATATGCTCCGAGCTTGTGTGCTTGATTTTGGTGCTAGATGGAATCAGAATTTGCCCTTAGTAGAATTTTCCTACAACAACACTTATCACTATAGTATTTAGATGGCCCCATTTGAGGCATTGTATGGGAAACGGTTTAGATCTCCAATTGGTTGATTTGATTCAGCTGAAATGGACTCTTTAGATATAGACTTTCTTAGAGATACTATGGAGCAGGTGTTTATTTTATCTCAAATAAAAATCATAATATAATTTCTATATATTATAGGTTATTTATAAAAAAATTATTTGTAAAATCATTAAAAGGATTACTTTTGCTTATTTTATTAGTAATAAAACTATAGAATTAAATATACATGAGATTACGCCCCGTAGATCCATGACACTTACGCCCCATGTCTCGGGGCTTATGCCTCGCCCTGTATTGTATAAAACGCCTCGCCTCACGCCCCCGCCTTTTAAAACATTGATGTTTCATATAGTTGTCCATCAAGAATTTCATAGAGTGAGCAATGTTCAAAATCGTGTTTCATGGTTCTATCCAGCATGTGAAAAGCTTGAGCTTGAAAGAGATTATTGTTTTTATGGCCAACCACATGTGGAATACTAATGGAAAGTGCTAATTAATGCCTTTCTCTGGGTCTATCTTACATGTGTATGGTTTCAGCTTCAAGTTGCATATCATAATGGGGATATAAAAGAACCTGCTCTTGGGATTCTTGTAAGTATTCCTTGCAATTATTGTCTCAAGGTATGCGTAAATTGTGAACATTTTCAAGGATATGGCAATCTATGTTCCAAATGTACCACCAATTTTAGTGTTCTACGTGCTTTGGTGGCCGCATACCATATGGCCTTGATCGAGTTCGGTAGCTGGTTGAACCACATTAGTCGGTACATCAGTGCATCCTTGAGATTTCTTCCTGTCTGTGTTGATGTATTTCCACCCCATATTGTAATTTTTAGCAATGTTGGTGTTGATGATAATGTCACGTTTGATAATGCCTTAGTCAAGTGGCTACTGTTATATTCCCTCCAAAGGATTGACCAGCCAGACAAAGAAGACGCAATACTTTTTAAAGCAGCTCCTAACATATATCCAAGTCCTAACAAGTTCGCTGCTATGATATCCATATTGTTTTATCCGAACCTTGTGGACAAGGTTCTTATTCAGGATGAGGGTATTGTTGTGAATTAAGTCGATTTTGTACGGGCTTATGTGTTAGAGTGGTGAATGGGGCTGATTTAGATGGGATTATTGGGCCAAGTAAAATACTAGAGCATTTTATTTGGGATCCAGGCCCAATTATCAATCAATTAAATAGGAATAGGGGTTAGACAAAAGAGTTATGCGTATAGTGAAGAAACTGTCTTTTCCTCTCATCTTCTTTTTAGAGTCTTAACTTCTCATCTACATTCTTATCTCTATCTTTAGTTACTTGTTATTTCAGTACTTCTCTTTGTAATTCAAGTGTTGTTATTATAATTTGGCTATCAATGATTTTGAGAGTTTGTGTTGAGAATTCGGGTTTGTTTCACTCTTAAAGCAATGTGAATAGCAAAAAAAATTGAACGCATATACTTTTTTAGTTACGTTTATCACTAGGCAGTAATTGAAAGCACTTTTGTTTCTTCGACTTAAAAACTGGAAAAAGTCTATTGCTATTATTATGAAAATAAAGATATCATCTATTTATTTAAAATTTAACCAAACACATTCATTTTCTTTTACAAGTACTATTTTTTTTAAAAACATAAGCATTTTTTATTTTCTAAAAATTTGATCAAGTAAGCTATAACAGATTATCCGCACCGATTGTCCTACCAAGTTTAACTGATTAGCTTGTATGAGCCAAAATTAAATAAGAGAAAAAATATTTTATAAGTGGATATTTATGTGCACTATATAATATTACAAAGTTATGTATGAACTAACCTTTAACATTCAAACCCATGGAGTTACTTTTTTAAAAAATATTCTTCTAACGTTTATATGAAAGCAAGAAAAAATGAAACAAAATATTTTTTAATCATCCGATATTTAAAATATACTTATTTAAAATTTATTTAAGTGAAATTCATTAAAGGATGATGCACTTCCCAATCATGATCCTATTAGAATAAAATATATGAATCAACTACTAAATCATGACCATGGAAAGGGTCCGTCATCATTAAGCTTCAAGGGAAGAAAATACTTCATCAATACCTCTAAGTGAAGCTTCAATCAATGTGGAAACTGTCTAAACAATTTCCCTTAATCGACCTAGGCCATGACTACTATATAGTCAAGCTAACCAAAAAAGAAAATCAAGAGAATATTCTCCATAGTAGTCCATGGTTTATAAATGGTCATTTCCTCTCAACCCAAAAATGGATCCCCAACTTCATGTCCATTACTGCTACTCAATCTATCTCAGCAACCTGGGTACTATGCCTTCCCCAGTTACCAACTGAATTCTACGATGCGATTATACTACAAAAAACGGGAACTCGATTGGAAAGTTGCTAAAGGTAGATGCATGTACAAGTGCAACCCTTCGTGGTCGATACGTCCGAAATTGTATTAAATGAACCGGTTAAATCCCACATCTACATCGGTGATCATAAACAAATTATTGAATATGAAAGTAGAGATCTTCTGTGCAAATCTTGTGGGACCTTTGTCCAACATCAAGAGGGCTGTGGCACTACTAACCCACAAAAATCAAACTCTAATGCAGATTACAACGACAAAAAGTTAAGGAAGAATGGCATACAGTCGAATTTGGAAAAATCAAACAGGGATCCATTTCAAGAATATTTCTCCCAATTCCCAAAAGGAGAACTCAACCAGAGCCCCCGGTACGAATGACAATGCTAAATTGGAGCATCCAGGTATTTTGTCCACCATTTTCACAAACCATCTCTCTAAAATAATATTATTTCGATTTACAGAGGTAGTAACTATTCGAGCAACAGAGGTAATAAAACTCATGTTTGTAACTCTAAAAGTCTTCATGCCTTTGATACTCCTAACAAGTTTGATTCTCTTACTCAGTTAGAGAGTGATCAAATGGAGACCCCTTCACTTCACACTCCTACGACTCAACCTCCCTCTCCAAGCAATATGCATTGCTGCCCCACCCTTTTGACAGGTGTGTCCAGGACAAGTGTCAAAGCCCTCTTTAAGTTATAGCTGAGGTAAATCGGTGGGTAAAAATAGTGGAAATAATCCCTTAACCAATTACGATCCCAGTAAAAACAGTTGTAACTATGCTAGGCAGGACACCGTAATTTCCCATTTTTGACAAATGGTTGTTGAAACCTGTGAAAACTTTCCGTCTCTTCCCTATACTATTTCAGCTCCTATATATTTTAACCCCTAACCTATGTCCCAATACCATGCAAACCATATCTCAAGAAATATTTCCCCAATCATTAGAGATAATCCAACACTCTTCCAAATCTACTATATCTCTACATCTTCCCACTAGTCCAAATGAGCCAAAGTCTGCTTCTCCCACCAAAGAAGAAATCAAACAAACTTTGTCTACTCATAAACAAAATGAATTCCAACAACAACCTTCCACTTTTCCCCTCGTCCCAAAATCCTCCGATAGTATACGCCACAATAGCTCTCCCCCTAGATCAACCTTATTTATCGTGGATAGAGCATGCACTTCAGGGTCAGGTGGTTTTCTTCACGAAGGACTTGAATGGTCAATGAAAGAGTTATATGTAAGTCTTACTTTTATTGATGTACAATTGTCTTTGTTTTATACATAATAGAGTACATCGACATGAAAGGAAATAAAGAACTAGCAAGGGAAATATCCACAAATAAGGAAAGCTAATAATATACATTAAGAGAGAGATATCTCTACACCAAATAAGGAGATAGCATTGAAGATGAGGATTTGCATAGTAGGAATATGGAATATTCCTGATACACCCCCTCAAGATGGTGGTCTATCAGAGACACCAATCTTGGAAAGAAACCGTTCAGAGTCATGGCGGGAGAGTGGCTTCGTTAATAAGTCAGCAAGTTGATCCTTTGTTGAAATGTGAGCAACTCGAAGTTGACCCCGTTGAACCATAGAACGAACAAAGTGATAATCAATTTCCAAGTGTTTCATTCGTGAATGGAAGACTGGATTTGTAGAAAGGTAAGTCGCACCTAAATTATCACAATGGATCACTGGTGGTCCAGAAAGAGAAAGAGAAATCTCCTTCAAAAGATTCTGGACCCAACATAGTTCAGCAATAGTAGAAGCGACTGATCTATATTCAGCTTCAGTGGATGAGCGAGCTACTGTTCACTGCTTTTTTGAACACCGGGAAATTGAATTTTTACCAAGGAAGACAATATACGCACTAGTAGAAGTACGATCATCACGATTTCCAGCCCAATCAGCATCGGAAAAGGCATGTAAAACCAAAGGAGATTCCTTGGAAAATTAAATCCCTTTATCCATTGTTCCAACAAGATAGTGGATCACCCGTTTAAGAGCAGGAAAATGATTTGTAGTTGGTCTGTGTGAGAACTGAGCTAGCCGATTGGTAGCAAAGCAATGTCAAGCCATGTTAGTGCCAAGTATTGGAGACATCCAACTAAAATTTGATAGTCTTTTGAATCACTCAAATGAGCACTATCCTCCAAGGCCAAATTATTGATAGTTGCAAGTGGAGTAGAAACAGGTTTTGTACTACTCATTGAAGCACGCTCAACAATATCCTCAATGTACTTCCGTTGAGATAGATATAAGCCTTTCAGAGTGCAAATCACTTGGACACCTAGAAAATAAGCAAGTTGCCCCAAGTCTTTAATTGAAAATCGCTTACCAAGCTTAGCAATGAAGATATCAATTACCTTCTGATTATTCACTGTCACAATCAGATCATCGACATAGACTACCAAGTATATGATGACATCAAGCTTAGAATAAATAAAGAGACAATGGTCAAACTGAGATACTGCAAAATCCAGAGAAAGAAGATAGTCTCGCAATTTCGAGTACCAAGCACGTGAAGCCTATTTGAGACCATATAAAGCCTTATGCAGTTTACAAACATAATCAGGCCAAGTAAAATCAACAAAGCCTGGTGGCTGTGCCATGTATACATCCTCCGTCAAATTCCCATGAAGAAAAGCATTATTCACATCCAATTGGCGTAAGCTCCAATCTTTACTAACAGCAAGAGATAAAATAACTTGAATTGTAGTATGTTTAGCTATAAGAGAAAATGTTTCAATGTAGTTAATACCTGGACGCCGAGTAAATCCTTTAGCAACTAATTGTGCCTTATATTTATTCAAGGTACCATCTGAATTTTGCTTTACTCGAAAGATCCACTTGTAACCAATCAAATTTTGTGATTCGAATCTCGGAACAAGTGTCCATGTCCCCTGTTGTTTCAAGGCATTATATTCCTCCATCATAGCAGATTTCTAGTCCAAATCTTTAAGATCTTGGGAAATATTCCTTGGTTCGGGTTTGTGGGAAGAAGTAGATGTATGAACTAGAGGCAATTTTTTGGTAATTTGAGTGGAGAGGCAAAGCTTATTGGCAGGTTTGTGAATATTATTTTTGGAGCGGGTGATCATGGAGTGAGAAGGTGGAACAGGTTTAGATTGAGGGATTTGGCTTGTGGTAATGTTGCATGGACTACTTGAAAGAGCATTTGAGGATTCACTTTGCCATTGACTTGTGATTTGGACAGTAGCAGGTGAGGAAGTAGAGACTACTGGAGGAACACTCATGGGACTTGAGTTGATACAACTAGGTGAAGATCCATGTCCTGATGAGATTCCCATTAATTCATTTAATGAATAATCATTGCTCGGTGACGTCAAGCAGCAAGGAGAACTTCTATTGACAGAGTGAGTGACCATCAAAGTGGATGATTTAGTTGAAGAGAAGGATACACTAGGAACAACAAAATGAGGAGCCCATGTCAAAAGTGTTTATATGGTAGGACGAGAAGCTGTAGAGGCCAGAGTAGAGAAAGGAAATTCATGCTCTACAAAGTTGACATGGCGAGAGATGAATATCTTAGATGTGGAGGGATCAAAGAACTTGTAGACACTTTGATTATTAGAGTATCCCACAAAGACACACAATTTCGAACGAGGCTCTAATTTATTTTGAGAATAAGGGCGCAACCATGGATAACATAGACAACCAAAGACTCAGAGCTTTTGATAATTTGGAGCACTATCAAATATGCGAAAATGTGGAAACTCATTATGAAGCAAAGGAGTCGGCATTCGATTGATAAGATAGACAGCGGTCTGGAAAGCAAAGGACCAAAAAGATAAGGGAATTTGGCAACATGAAGAAGGGTAATGCACGTTTCCACAATGTGTCGATGACAACGCTCAGCAGTACCATTATGTTCAGGTGTGTGAGACGGGGTTAAGAAATGAGAGATTCCATTGGAAGTAAAGAATTCTTGAAGATGAATGAATTCACCACCATTATCCGAGTAAAAGGAGACAATGGATCTGTTGAAAAAAATTTCAACCATGATCGTAAATTTTGGGAAAATTTGGGAAACCTCATATTTCTTTTTCATGGGGTATAACCAAACATACTTGGTATAATGATCAACAAAAATGAGATAGTAATGAAAACCATCAATAGATGGAATTGGAGCAGGCCCCCACACATTAGAGTATATCATCTCTAATGGAGAAAAAGATTTTATTGAGGACATTGCAAAAG
Organism: Solanum lignicaule; assembly: GCA_029582545.1. Taxonomy (NCBI): domain Eukaryota; kingdom Viridiplantae; phylum Streptophyta; class Magnoliopsida; order Solanales; family Solanaceae; genus Solanum; species Solanum lignicaule. The sequence goes on along the minus strand of JAJOOF010000409.1, from coordinate 13,006 downwards.
GAGTTTTATGCATTTTATTACATTTGCATGAATTACAAAAAAAAGTAGAGGAAACAGACTTGGAAGGAATGTCTAAATAATGAAAAATTTGACGCAAAATAGGAGAAGACAGATGACCAAGACGATAATGACAAGTTGAAACCGATGAGAAATGAACAGAATATGTTGAGTGTGATGAAGTGGGAGTTGACACGGACTTGGATTTGATAGGCCACTCATAAACTCCATCTCTAGGTTCTCTCGCTACCAGAAGTGCCCCCGTGCGACAATCCTTCACAACAAATGAAGGTGAGAATTTAACAGAAACATTATTTTGATTGCACAATTGATAAACAGAAATCAAATTCTTTTTTATTTGTAGAACACACAGAACATTAGAGAGGTGAAGAGGACGAGCAAAAGTATTAAGAGTATGGAACCATTATATGTCACACTCAAAAGATTTACCATCACCAATCATAACATCATCACCATCATAATCAGTATTTAGTGACAAATTCTGGAGGTCACTAGTAACATGATGAGATGCACCCGAATCAACCAACCAATCAGCGGAGCCGATGGAAGATGAAACAACGTTGGCACGTGGTTGAGAGTTGCCTGTTGAATTTGAAGTCGCAGAAGATCCCATAGATGGAGTAAACCATGGAAAAACTGCCTGCAATTTTCGGCATTGCTTAACAACATGCCCAAGCTTGTCACAGTATTGACATATCACTCGAGAACTTTGCTTGTTGCTCTGTCTTGAATTCATTGCCTGATTGTTACGGTGACCAGAAATATTTTGGTTCTAAAAGGTGGATTGCCAATTGTTTTTTTTGTTGCGAGAGTTGTTTGAGTTACTCTTTGGCAACAAAGTTGGCAGTAATCGGCATTGAAGAGGCAGCACTCTGGCAACAAAGATATGCCTCATAATCACATAATTTCTCATGAAGTTCATCAAAACTGATAGGTGAGTCACGGGTGCAGAGAGAATCACAAATCCCTCGATATTCAGGTGACAAACTGTGGATCACATGAAGAGTTATATCATCCATGGTAAGATTTGCTCTAGCAGAATTAAGCGTAGTAACCAATTGCTTGATATGCTGAAGATAAGATGACATAGATTGTGTACCTTTCGTAGCTTGAGAGAGAGACTCCTTTAAACCTAAGATTCTAGCACGAGAAGGTCTTGCATAAGTATTATGCAAGGTAGTCCACACATCGAATGAGGTATCCGCTGAAAGAACCAGTGGAACTACCTTAGAGGATAAAGACGCGACTAAGGCACTGCGGATCAATTGATCCTGTCTATTCCAAAATTCAGAAGTCAGTTGTTGCCTCATAGGGGAATTAACAACATAACTTGTAAATCCATATCCTATCAACAGTGAGCGCCATTGAGTGTACCAAACTTGATAGTTTGATGGTGTAAGCTTGATAGAGGCCTGAACCGATGCATTTATGGATAAAAATTGTGACTCTTGAGTAAGATTAGATGACGGAGAAAGTGAAAAATAAAGTGTGATTATTGTGGATGTATTTGGTGGTTGTGGTGTAAGTGGTGGAATAGAATAAGTTGTTGTGACAGTGGGTTGCTTGGAAGGAAACACTAAATTTGGGTAGGCTTGGGATGTTGTCAATGGTGGAATGATGAAGTTATTATTGATTGATAATGGACGAATAGTAGAAACAACTGATTCAGTTGTAATGGGAAGGGGAGCAATGGTGGAGGTGTTTTCATCCATGAGAAACCAAAAAACAAATCTGCTCAATCCCAAAAAAAATTATTGTCGTGTGGCTATGACTCTGATACCATGAAAGAGTTATATGTAAGTCTTACTTTTATTGATGTACAATTGTCTTTGTTTTATACATAATAGAGTACATTGACATAAAAGGAAATAAAGAACTAGTAAGGGAAATATCCACAAATAAGGAAAGCTAATAATATACATTAATAGGGAGATATCTCTACACCAAATAAGGAGATAGCATTAAAGAGGAGGATTTGCATAGTAGGAATATGGAATATTCCTGATAGTCAGGAGGTCATGGTGATTCTGCAAAATCAAAACTTTCTAGCCCAGTTGATCTCAGAGGGGATGAGATTGGCAGTAGACAACTACCCGAACCATTTATGGCTCAACAATGTAATGTCTCCCCTAGCTCCAACAATAGCCCCAATGTTGTTGTAATGTTGTACAACAACATTGTGGTCTTCCAACCCACTTCAATCCCTTAATGTCTCCAATGAGAAGCCGAAATCTCCCCTTTTTCAGTCCAGTCGAGGTCACTCAAGGTAACCCTTTGTTTTCCATGGATCCCACAACCACCTCTGGACACAAACATCCCTCCTACTCCAAACACGATGGACAATGTTCCATCGAATCAAAATTTGGGAGTAGAAGAAACTCCTCAAGTGAACTCGTTGACCGAAATGTTAAATCTAAAAGAAGCAACCCTTATGTTATTCCCAGAGATGGAAGACAAGAAATACATCTTCCTATGCCCATCAATGATGAGGAACTGGTCCATTGACATACGTCCTCCGATCAATAGGTGGGCTGCAAAGCTGGGAGTGGTTGTGAACCCAACTTTCTCAAAAGCGCCCCCACTGGAGGGACAAGATCATCTGAACCAAAACATCCACCCTCCCTCCATGAATAGAACTCCTACTATGATTATTTGAAACATTAATACGGGTGCAAATAATGTGGCTTTTAGGAGGAACATGTGCGACCTCATTAATACCCATTCTCCCACTGTCTTAGCTTTACTAGAGATAAAATGGAGAATCATGAAGTTATTAAAAATGAGTACAACTTTTCTTATATGATTGAGGTTCCTCCTATGGGTCGAGCTGGAGGTATTGTTATCATGTGGCATGAGGATCAGGTAAAAATCATTGGTATGAGACAAACTTTTCAGGAACTACAAGTTATGATAGAGGTACTTCCCTATCAAGCCCTTTGGCTTCTATCTATTATTTAAGCTAGCCCCCAGGTGATTTACAAAAATACCCTCTGGGGAAACCTTAGACAAATCAAAGATAATTACAGTGGTCATTGGTTCATAGAGGGAGATTTTAATGATGTTATTTGTCAATCCGAAAAATATGGGGGTAATCCTATTAATCGCACTAGAGCTAATAGATTCTTAAACTGTTTAAACTACTGTGTGTTAGTCTACCTTGGTTTTAAAGGTAGTCGATATACTTGGACTAATCATAGATATAGAACTGCCTTATTATGGAAAGACTTCATCGTTGTCTCGCTAACCTCTTTTGGTCCCAAATCTATCCTAATGCTATTGTTACCCACCTTCCTCGTACTTATTCGGATCACTCCCCTCTTCTTATTAAGATGGATAACATAGATCGGCATAGCTCAAATAGGCCTTTCAGATTAGAAAATTATTGGTGCTCACACCCTGAGTTCAATAACATTGTTTCTTCCTGCTGGAAAAATAGAGACCTCATTTCTGCTTATAATATTTTTGTCCCTACTGTTAAACAATGGAGCTCGGTGACTTATGGTGATTTAAATTATCGTAAAAAGAAAATCATGTCTAGACTTAACAGGATCCAAAATTCTCCTCTTCTTAGTTCTAGCCAATTCCTCCAAAACCTTAATGCTAAGTTCTCTAAAGAATATAATGATCTCCTTCTAATTGAAGAAGACTACTGGTGCATGCGCTCTCGCATTAATTGGCTAAACGACGGTGACTCGAACACTAAATTCTTTCATATTTTGGTTCTCAACCGCAGACGTAGGAATAATGTTGCTTTTTTTATTAACGATAATAGTGAGTTGATTACTAATCATAACGATATCCTTAATCACACTCTCAATTACTTTGAAAAAGCTTACTCCTCCTCTCACAAGTTGTCCCTCCGCCACAATCCTGATTTCAAAAACACTCCCTCTCATCATTCTGATTCCTCTAGCCTTGATAGTCCTCTACTGGATCAAGAGATTATTAATGTCGTCTTTTCTTTCAGTCCCTATAAAAGTCCTGGCCCTGATGGTCTTCATCCCTTATTTTACCAACAAAATTGGAATATTATTGGTAAATCAATTCTTAATCTCTGCCATTCTATTTTTATCAATTCCTGCATACCTTACCCTCTTAATAACACTTATCTATGCCTTATACCCAAAATTAAAAATGCCAAACACCTTAAAAACTTTCACCCTACAGGTCTGTGTAACACTATTTATAAAATCATTTCTAAAGTGATTTTCAATCGGTTGAAACCCTTCCTCTAGACTATTATCGGTTCTTTCCAAACTAGCTTCCTTAAGGGTAGACGTCCTTCCGATAATTCTATCATTATTCAAGAACTTATTCACTATTTAAAGAACTCTAAAGCTAAAACTAGTAACTATATTCTTAAAATCGATTTGGAAAATGCTTTTGATAAACTTGAATGGTCTTTTATTTACGAAACCCTTAAGTTTTTCAAGTTCCCTCCAAAAATTACTTCCTTAATCATGAATTGCATCTCTACTAGTTCCATTTCAATTCTTGTCAACAGATCAAGGACTAGTTTTTTCTCCCCTACTAGAGGAATTCGCCAAGGCGACCCTATGTCCCCGTATATCTTCATTCTTTGTATGGAGATGTTGTCCCTCCAAATAAACCACCTAGTTGATGTAGGCCTCTGGAAATCCATTAAAATTTGCCCTAATCCCCCCCCCCACCATCTCACCTTTTTTACGCGGATGATCTTACCATTATGTCTAAGGCTCATCCCAACTCCATCAAATTAATAAAAAATTCCCTTTGCAAATTATGTGCCCTCTCTGGACAATCCATCAACTTTGCAAAATCAAAAATTGTCTTTTCCAAATCTTGTAGTGACAACTTTGTTTAACTTGCGACAAACACCTTAGGTATTAAAAGATCTAACTCTTTTGGCAAATATTTGGGTTTTCCTATTTTTGATCACACTCCGACTTTAATTTCATTGTTGACAAGATGCATGCTAAATTGGCTAGTTGGAAGACCAACTTACTAAACCCGGTTGGTGGTCTTGTTCTTATCAAAGCCACTCTTAACACTATCCCCAATTACATAATGCAATTCATTAACTTCCCAAGAGGACTCTTAAAGCTATTGATAAAATTTAGCGAAATTTCCTTTGGAGCACCACTGACTATAAGAAAAAATTGCACTATGTTAGTTGGAAGACTGTTACAGAGATTCGGGAGGTCTAGGGATTACTAAAACGGAGGATAAAATAAAGCTAGTCTAGTTAGCCTTGCTAGGAGACTCTTTTCCCATCCCAATCAACTTTGGGCTAAATGCAAAATTATCAAGTATGCTGGTAAAAGTCTTTCCCCTCTATTTTCTTTCATTGCTAAAAATATTAAGGAGGGCTGGAGTATTTGTACAAAAGGTATTCTCTGGAATGTTGTCAATGGTAGGAATATTAACATTTGGGTTCATAATTGGATTCCTCCTAACTACTGTTTCCGATCTCTTATTCAGGGCCCTATTTACCTTAGAGACACTGGTAAGAAAATCAGCGATATTTTTCTATAATAATAATTGGCATCTCCAGGACTTATCCTTTGTTTTTCCAGATGATGTCATTTCCAGAATCAACTTTGTCACCATCACGGATGGTCTTCGCAATTTTTACTTTCCTTCTTGGGCTCTCAATAGTAACGGTATGTTCTCAATGTCCTCGGTTTACAAGCTTTTTAACCTGGATCTCCCTCCGGCTAACCAAACTGATTTTAACTGGATCTGGGAAACTCACACTCTTGGTAAGATTAGATTCTTTCTTTGTCTATGTGTTCATAATCGTCTCCCCACTAATTCCTACATTTTCAGGCTAAACATTACTTCTTCCGATATTTGTCCTAATTGCAATTCAGAAGAAGAAACAATTCCTCATATTTTCCTTCGTTGCCCAATTGCTATTGAGTTCTGGACATCTCTTAATATAAGTACCCCTGCTGATCACCCCCAATGGATTTTACATTTCTTACAATCAAATCAACCCCTCGAAAACCATCATCTTAGCTGGGATTGTTTTCTTCCTTTGGCCCTATGGCACATTTGGCTTAATCGGAACAATAATGTTTTCAAAAAAATGCTCGTCACCCGTCCCTATTCCAAATCTCATCTCTAGAGTGTTGGAATTCCTCTTCTCTACTAAGAAAGGAACTGTTAAGATAATCCTTAATGTCAAATGGTTCTCGATTAAAATTGAACTTTGATGGTGCTTTCAATTCTAATTCTCTTACCCATGGGATTGGAGCCTGGAGGAGTCTTCAGATACTCTGTTGGCAATTGGACTGCAGGGTTTGTTAGAAAAGCTAAAGGTATCAACGAAGGCCTAATGCTTGCTATATCGAAAAACCTCACTGTTTCATAAATTGAAACGGATGCTACTGATATTATAAAAATGCTAGAGCACCCCCTCCCATTTTCACTAATCTTCTCTCCCTTTGCAGGTCTGCCTTGAGGAATCTGGGGAATCCCCGGATCCGGCATAATTTTAGGGAAGGTAACAAAGTGGCTCATAAGCTAGCAACTGAAGGACCAAAAAGAGCCACAACTTATGATATGGTGTTTTTGATGGAACCCCCTCCATTGATACTTAAGCTTTTGCACAGTGATATAATTGGAGGAACTACTAAAAAGAAGTATACTATCCTAGTTTGTAATAATCTAGCAAATCAAAGTGTTTTGTCTTCTAATGTTCTAACCCATAATAGGGTCTCGGCTGGGAATGCTCCTTTTCATACCCAGTCTGTTTTTGCTACAAGCTCCTTGATGTAGTGGTAGCAAACAATGCTAATGTAATAGTTTAGCATGTTTATAAATAAAATATTGTTTAAACCAAAAAAAAATAGAGAATAATTGCTAAACTATAACAACTTGTATAAAAAGGAAGGCTAATTATGCTTCTTTCGTTTTATTATACATTAATTTTTTTTAGAGCTAGATATCTAATTAGTAATCATACAAAAAGAAAATTAAAGTTCAATATTGCTTGTAATTATAAGAAGTACATTGAGATACAATTTCTTTTATCATTACAAATAGTGAAAATAAACTCATAAATCAAAAGGGTAACCTTCTCCCTTTCATAATAATAACCAAAAAAAAAAATTACAAAGAAAGACAAAAAAAAATTTGATAGTTGAATTAAAAAAAAAAAAACAGAAGAATATGTAAAATGATCAGATGATACGGCGGCACAGGGTAATGCCATCACCAATAGGAAGCATACAAATCTCGACCCTCTGATCTTCTGCTAAGGCTTTGTTAAGTTCCAATACGAAGTCTCTATAATACCTTACGTATTTTCTCATCGGTGCATCAGCTGGTGCAACCACAGAGCCATTCCATAGGGTGTTGTCGTACCCAATCAAACCACCAACTTTCACTAATTCTATAATCCTTTTGTGATAGTTGATGTAGTTGTCCTTGTCAGCATCCACAAATATGAAATCATATGTGCCATGATTGTTTTTCTGAAATAATTTAACGACAAAGTTCATAACTAATTACAAGTGATTATTTTTACGAGGAAGGTTAAGGTTGGATGAAATGAAACTCACATCTTCAAGTAATTGATCAAGAAGAGGCAAAGCAGGGCCTTCTCTAAAATCAATCTTGTGTGACACACCGGCCTTTTCGATTATGGGAAGGCCAATTTCGTAATTTTCTCGGTTAATGTCCATTGCCAATATCTGCAAAAATATATAAATAAATGGTTCACGGAGTTATATGCCTATGCCTTGGAGAGACTAATTAAATAGTAGTAAATAGAACTATAGAAGAAACAAAACCAAGGGATAAGAAGAAAAAAAATATATTTTGCTATATTGTTAGAAGGGTACTCTAAAATGCCCCTTAACTATTCAAACGGTATAAAACTATCTTTCATCTATCTTTTGGTTTTCAAATATCTTTTATATCAATATTTTGGCTCAAAATTATTCAGATTAATCATATAAGCTCATATATTAAGTAATTTAAAATTATTTTAACGAAGAAGAACCTAAAATACTCTTATACTATTTGACTTGGTACATTATTGTCTTCCATCTACCTTATGAGTGTGGACATTAGAAATAAGGGTATTTTAAGTCAAAAAATTATGTCAGGAATATTTGAGGACCGAAAGGTGGACGAAAGATACTTTTGTACCAATTCAAATAGTAAAAGGACATATTTGACCCTTCTCCATTAAGGTATATATTGTAGTTGTTGTATTATCATAAGTGGTATATGTCTAAGTTTTAAAAAATAATTTAATTTATTTAGTAAATTATTAGTAGTTAAGTATTCATATTATAAATCATATGAGATATCAACTCTAATATAATATTCTGACCCTACTCCCACCTTATAAGATTATAAACGAAAAAAATATAATATTTAAAATTAGATAACAACTACAATGTTCAGTAGAAACTTTTTTTTATTCTTATTTGGGACAATTATGGTGGAGTTATCTAATCTGCTAGTGGAAGAAAACTAATCGATCTATCATATCATATTACTCTCCGTTTCATTTTATATGTTTAGTTGACTTAACATAAAATTTAATTTAAAAAATTATTTTATTAAAATAAAAAAATATATATTTTAAAGTTAAATTGTTACGTACCTTTCCGTCTTCGGGGATAGCAAGGGCGGTAGCAAGAAGGGAGTAGCCAGTGTATACTCCAATCTCCATGGTGTTTTTTGCATTTATCAATTTCAACAACATGTTCAAGAACTGACCTTCATCTGCTGATGTTGTCATTAGATTCCTGTTAATTTCAAACATATATAGATTATTAATTAATTAATTCACTCGAAAAAAATAACAATGTATAATTGTATCGTAATTAGGTATGAAATTTAATTAATTACTCACCATGGATGCTTAGCAGTCACCTCCCTAAGTTCTTTCATGGATTCTGGCTCTCTGGGATATACGCTGGTCTCAAGTATATACTATATATAATACAAACGAAGCGATCATTAGTCAAAGGCGAATTTAAGATTTCATGTTTGGATAGAAAGTATATTGGTGTATATGCTATTCTTTTGTAATAACCAAACTTAATATAGTATGTTTGTCTTTAATTTATGTGACATTTATCGCTTATCGTCTTGAGAGTTTTAGCAATTCGATTGATGGATTTTCAGTTTATAGAGTAGCATATTCGTAATAAATGAGAAAATCACCCGTTTGATTTAACAAATTACATTTGAAACTAAATTGATTAGATCAACTCATCAGTATGGTAAAATCAAAATTTAGATATTTAAAAATGTTATAAGATGCAATTTTTCTTATGCCAATAAATATTATGGAAAACACATTCTAAAATAGTGATCAAAATTTAGATATATAATTTAAATCTAAAAAAAGAAAAGTAACACATAAATTGAAACAAAAGAAGTCTAAATATAAGAACTTAAAGAGCTTTTCGATATAGTTAGGAATTTGGTTAAGAATATAAGCAAGATTCAATATATAGTACTATAAACTTTTTGATAAAGAATATTCAATTGATCAACCTTCGATGTACGATCAGTTATACCTGATAAAGAGCATCACTTTGCAAAAGGCTCTTGTGGCCAACCTCTTGGTGTTTGATTTCTTGTACTTCACCATTCTTCTCAGCCATTTCTTTGATTATTATTTGTTTGGTTTATTGTGAAAGGATTTTCTATTAGTTTTTGAGTTGAGAAACTATGGAATATATGAACCTATATATGGACAAAATGAGTCCGGTTCATTCCAGTACTTTGTAGTTATCGTTTATGCATGGACCGGCCGTCAACCGGGTTTATGGTAGGCGAGTTTTGTCAATGCTTGATGGGTCCCACTGAGTAGTTAAGGATGACTTTCAGCCGTTAGATTACTTCATTCAACGGCTTGATTTGTTTCAAAGACTTGGTAAAAGAAACCAGCAAAGGACCTTGATTAGAAATACTTAGTCGTGTATAAGGGTGGTCGATATCCCAATATTTTATTAAAGACAACTTCATATCGGTTTCCAAAAGATTAATTTAGTTTATTTTGACACAAGATTTAAGAAAAGAGAAAATATATAATTATCTCATTAGAAGACACTTGAATTTTGCGGGGGTCCTATTACCCCTTGCTTTTATTCAAAATAAATTAGTAACACATTTTGATATATTTTTTTCGAGATTCAAACAAATCTATTTTTTATCATAAATTTTTTATATATCTTTTAAATATTTTAAATTTTCAACTATTTGTGACTTATAATATTTTTTATGTATTTACAAATAGATAAATTTCATTTCAAAAAAATTGAAGATTCCATATGCAAATTTCCAGTCAAACTTAGACTGTTTGATTCTCGAAAAACGAAAATTTCACATAAATTAAGATAGATGGAGTATTACTTTCTCTATTCTAATTTATATGACTCATTTTTATTTTTAGTCAATCTAATAACACATTTTTATATTTAGTAATGATTTAACTCTAAAATATCGATTATATATACCTTTAAAGAAATAATTTATATTTACACAAATTATTTATCACTTATTCAGACCACGAATTCGGAAAAAAATTCTTTTTTAAATTTCGTATAAAGTTAAACTACATCATATAAAATAAAACGGAGGGAGAAGAAATATTATATCTGACAAATACCTCAAGATCATGGTTGGTGAGTGGGGCAGAGCAATAATATTTATATTGGCATGCCTTTTGAAGTAGGAGGTGCACCCAAAAAGAGAGTTTGTGGGTAGGATGGTTGATCATTGTCAAAGTTGGTGAGAGGTTGGTGCAAAGAATTTGGATCCCATATCTTTTTTTTGGTAAGAATAATTGAATAAACAAAAAAAGAAACATGTTTTTTTGGAAACAAATAAATTAATTAACATGCCTATTAGTTGGTAAAATAGTTATCTTCCTCTTTCTTTTATTCATGTTTTCTCTATGATGGAAATCTTAAGGAGAAAGGACTCAACATTTTTTTTTTTTTTTGTTTTAATTATTTTTGGGGTCAAAACTCAAAACCATCTATACCTAAAATGTTTGAGTCTCGGAATTAATTATCCCTTTTATTATTTTTTTCTTGGGAAGAAAAGGCATAAATTGGTATAATCCTTGATATTTTTTCTTTTTTAAAAATTTATATGACTTAATTATTAATTTTTTTTACGTCTGCTTAAAAAGAATATCATTTCTTATAGTATTAAGTAAGTAATTCCTTGTGTGAATGTGTGACATGTTATTTAAGATTACAAGTTTAGAAAATTAAGAAGTTTATATATACATATATTAACATGTAAAGTAATATCAAAGAATTCAAAAACTTTCTTTTTTATAACTTTCTTATAATCGATGTCTAAAATATTTTAATTATGACTTATGACTTATGAATCAGCTTTTGTGTCCATAATTCTAATTTTCATTGATGGAAATTTATAATACAAAGTTAGGAAAATGTCACCAAATATATGATTTCTACAAAGTAGATATGATAAAGGTGTGTTCGTCTCTTTCTTCTTGTTGTTTTTTTGTTTGCTAAACAAATGTTTGTCTTTTTTTCGATAGCATTTACGTTGTGTGTGGTAAGCAATACTTATCCAAAGACTAATTTATAAAGTTTGTGTTGTGTACGGACATAATAATATTAATTTATTTTTAAAATAATACCTAAAATATATGATTTTAGTTTTAAAATATACTTTTTTTAAAAATTACTTTAAATGTTATTTTTAAGTATTATATTTTTATGTCTAAATACTTACTAAATCTTAAATCATAAATAGACATGTTAGAGAAATTTCTTTTTATTGATTTATTTTAGATATTTGTTTACGTGAAGTTTGGTCGGTAGTAGTTATTATTATATTCCTTTTTTGTCATTATATTTTATAGTTTTTTATTTTTCTAACTAAAAATGCATGTCACCATAAGCAATACTTATCTAGAGAATTTAAGCAAATTATTTTGAACTAAGAAACATATCCGCGATGCATTAATCAATTTAGAAAAGATTTTTTAAAATACATTTTTTGTCAAATAAATATGATAAAACTTTTGATGTTTATGCTAAAAAAATAATTATAAATATTCATGAAATCTTTATTATATAAGTTTTTTATTAAAATTAAAGTTAGGTGAACAATACTTTTTTTATTATTATATCTTCTTTGTAAAATAAAAATATATAAAAAGATTTTTTTAAAAAATCAAATTTGTGTATGTGATTCTAATTATAGTAGGTTTGTTTCTTTCATTAGATAGTATGAAATATCTGTTTTCCGAAAATTTCCTTCATTAAGAATAAAACAATACTAAACATATAAAGAAAAAAGAAATATAAGTAGAAACATTACTACTCAATAGGATTGCTCCTCTTCAATTGGACAGTTAAAAGATATCTACTACAAATTCTTTTGATTATAAGATTAAAAATTTAAAACAATATTTTTCCTTTATTTAATTATTTAATTGTAAGTATTTATAAACTTTTCTTAGTTATTATTATATGATCAAAATTAAGTCAACTAATATTATTTTTTTCTAAGCTTATTTTTCAAAGTTAAATAAGATTAGATTAATTTGATATTTTAAAATTAAAATTTAAGTATTCAAAAACTATATGAAAAGTAGGGATAATAAATTGCAATTTTATTCATATATCGTGTATCAATATAATTAAGAAAATATATATTAATTAAATTTTGATTGACATGTATATCATTTGACTCTTTAAAAGGAATAAAAAAAAAAGAGAGAAAAAGATCCAAAAAAGTGACAAATTAAATAAGAATAAATAAAAATATGATATGATCTCGTTACAAATTTAGCTAAGATATACTCCCTCCGTTTCACAAAGAATGACCTCCTTTCCTTTTTAGTCAGTTTCAAAAAAATGACCTCTTTCCTTTTTTGGTAACATTTTACTTTTTGTTTTCCACGTGGCATGTTTAAGACCACAAGATTAAGGGCAATTTTGTACATTTGACATAACTTTAATTTAGGACCACAAGATTCAAAAGTCTT